>WJQU01002230.1:0-51787 GCA_029228625.1 Pseudolycoriella hygida | reverse complement strand
AGCCGAACGAAGCACAAAGGTGCTATACTTTTACTACCAACAACTTTATTGTAACATGGGGTAGATCGAGTGCGGGAATGAGGGGGATGCATATGTTATCATCTAAATATGACGAATCAGCGAAAAAAAAAATGTTCGTCCGGCTTAACCGATCATCCCAAACTTTTTTCCCCTGAAAGGTAAATAAAATTCTAGAGAACACGTGTTTCAGGGTTTTAGGAGAAAATTACCAAATCCTGGGATAAAGCAACTCCTAGAATTGGGAGGATGACGCATATCTTTAGAGCTATGGCAGTCAGAAATTTGCTTCTAAAGTGAGAATTATATTTTAGAGAAAATGGTTTCAAGATTTCTTGGAGAAACTGCGTTGGTCCTCTTTTTGATATGGTGCTGGGAAGAACATTTCGGCCATCAAAATCAATAGTCTCAGGCGTACTTCGGTAGGGCCTCTGGCATTACTTTGGGTAGTTTCTTTGGATCTTTGAAATTCTTATAGTTATACCTATAAACCATTGAAATTGTATAAGAAAGTAGCGGCAGAGTAATTTCCTTGACAAAACAAATGTTGGAGTGACAGATGTCAAAGTGGTAGATGTAATTTTTTTTATTCGTTTATATAGTAAGATAAAATATTACAAGATGCTAAATAGAATTCCAATATTTCGATTTGAGTGATTAAGTGTCCTTGAGGAAATGCTCGTGATGCTGCAAATCACCAACTAAATGAATTTCTTACAGATTTTGTAAAAGATTTCATCCCTGACTTCTTTATATCAAGCTCTCGAAAGTAGATATCGTGATTACGTTGAATCCTATGAATCGGTGCGTTTTTCTGATAGTTTGTAGTCATTTTCGGTATATAGAAAGTTGAAACGTGCCGCTAGATTCTCTTAGGTTGATGAAAGCTGATGTTGTGACGAAGTGACGAATCAATGTGGTTATGAATCAGTTTGTAGAGTGTTATTTCATCACTTCCCAGACGCCGGGTTTCCAAGGATCTTATTTTTAAGGGCCTTAAGCGTTCGTCATAAGGAGGACGAGGATCAGCGATACGGAATTTAAAATACAACATTCTGGTGAACTTCTTTTGGACCCTTTCAATATGTTCGATAGCATTTGAATAGTGAGGGTTCCATACAACTGAACAATATTCAAGCCGACTCCTGACCAGCGATAAATATAGCAGCTGCATGCTAGACTGACTTACGAAATGTCTTCCACAACAAAATATGAATCCAAGCATTTTGTAAGCCTTACGGGTCATATAGTCATTGTCATAGTGACAGATGTCAAAACGACAGACAGCCGAAGCGTGACAGTCCTTACAAAACTTTCCCCTTTTTGCGTCACAGAGGAAAGGGGTGGTCTAAATCCTAATATCTAAGTAAATATCGCTGTGCATGAAATTACGTCCACATTAAATTGTATTGGAAATTGCCAAAAAACCGATATTGAAAAACTCGTCCGAAGGAAGTGCAATAAAAATTCATAAAAAAATGTAAAAAAGAAAATAAAAAAAACATAAAGCAAAGACCCGTGGCAAGCAAAGTAGATATGTCAAAAGACTCTTTAAGTAGCGGTAGCTACTTTATGGGAATGTTCTGTCTGTCTGTGCATGTTTTTTGACAGCTGTTTACTTGTTGCTATATTTAGACATGTTCGAGTCTTTTGACATATCTACTTTGCTTGCCACGGGTCTTTGCTTATGTTTTTTTTATTACATTTTTTTATGAATTTTTATTGCACTTCATTCGGACGAGTTTTTCAATATCGGTTTTTTGGCAATTTCCAATACAACTTAATGTGGACGTAATTTCATGCTTAGCGATATTTACTTAGATATTAGGATTTAGACCACCCCTTTCCTCTGTCACGCAAAAAGGGGAAAGTTTTGTTAAGACTGTCACGCTTCCCTCATATCCATTGCTCTTTCTTGCGTTACATGATGTATGAACGGCTCCCGCTGATAGAGTAGGGTTGAAAGCGGTTGAAAGATATGTGCTTCGTGATACAGCGTAAGGCCTCACAGCGAAAAGTTACGAATAGATCTACAAAGTATTATGATGTTGATGAAAATGCACAATTTTGAATACAAAATATTAAATTGATACATTTCTTTGATTTTATTTTTCTTTATTCCTTCAATATTTCTAAATAAAAAATCAATTAAATACTTCCCAACTATTGAGCCCCTTTAAAGTGCCATGCACAGTGGGGTCAAATAATTGAAAAATAGTACTAAAAAACTACTTAAATATTTCTAGAAGTGAAAATTGAATTGAAGTGTGCTTTCATTCAATTTCGAATATTATATTAACTCCTGAAATTTCTAGATTAGTTAAAATAACTTTCTCAAAATTGTTTATTGTAACTAATTATAAAAATTTTTTTTGCCAATTCCTTTAAAGTGCCAGGCACAGTGGGATTGCTCTTTTATAAAATTATGATGAATAAAATGAATTGAAATTGAAAAATTTATTCATTTTGACAGACACCACAAAACACAATGATAACCGTTGAAGCGCCGTTTCAACGCTTAATCGTATAAATCTTTGATAAAACACTAAAGAAAATTTGTACGAAAGATGCTTGAATGAAGGAACACAGAACAAAATTTTTAAAACTCACAACAGGTTTATAAGATTTTACGTTCTATTTCATTCCATTCATACAGCATTCAACTAAGATTTTCGACTCTCCGTTGATGTAGGTATAACTTTTTCATTTCACATACTATCCAACTGAAGTTGCAACAAAGCGCACGAACAGCTGTACGTAGAGAAGAACAAAATGCATGACATGTTACATTCTTAGATGTTTCTTTTTTATTATAACATTCTTATCTGGGAAAGAGTGGCTATCTTCTTTTCACTTATTCTCTGTTTTATTATTACTTAACATATATAGCATATGGCCGATATATTTACTGAAACCAATCTCGACTAACATACATATATGCAATAAACGCTCTCAGATATGGGCGTCGAAATCATTTCGGTGGCGTTTTCTTGTGATTTTTTTTTTTAAATTTCAAGCGAAAATATTTTTTTGTTTCGTATTTTGTGTATTCTATTGATTCGTACAGCCCCGACGAGAGAGGGATGCTCACCGCTCACAGCTTACGGCATCACATAAAAGGTTTCTATTTTAATAAAATGTCACCTGCGTCACTATGACTGAAAGTTATTCACTAGGTAAAGAAAAAATTTCACTCGCTTCGATCGCAATTTGTAAAAATTATCATCACAATCCCTTTTAAAGACGCCCCCTAAGCCGCTCCGCTCGCTTGCAGATTTTATATTTTCTATATGTTCATATGAGTTTAGGTCCACTCCCCCTGACAATTCGTCGTGACTTCGGGCCTGACTTACCGATCTTTATAGATGGTTTCCCAGAAGCACTTGTCTTAGGATCCATCCGTCAAGTACGTTCTCATAAGACGACTAAAACCGAACAAAGGCGCTCGTCTGAAATTTGAAACCGGCCGACGGACGGCGGCGCCAATGTCTCATGTTGAAGTTAAATATCGGTTTTCCTTTCTTTCTTCAAATTTATACAAAATATGAGAGGAATAAATTCAAAATTAAAACTAAATATTTAGTTGAGTGCGGAAGACCGTCTAAGACGGATGGTCTTAAACTAACGAGAGAAATAAAAATCGAAGAAATTAAAATTGTGAACAAGTGATTTTAGAACTTTTTGTAAAGTGTTAGGGCAAATGAAATAACTCTTCCGAATAAGTGATTTTGAAAAAAATACGGAAAAGGGACATTACTCCCTCAAAATGAGGATTACGACGATGCATTGGATTATTACAGTGGCATTTATTGTTGCAATTGTCGGTACAAACGTAAATGCCGAACTCACTCCGCCCTATTTCAATTTGGCTGAGGGACGAAAAATTTCAGCCACCGCAACTTGTGGTGTTGATACAGACGGACCAGAATTGTATTGTAAATTAGTGGGAGCTAACACGGAAAAGGACAACCAATTTCAGTCTGTTATACAGGGTGGCCAGGTACTTTTTATGAAATTTTTAAACGAAAATACTAAAACACTCAAAATATCAACTCTTCAGTGGTATTCTAAAATTCAAAGATTATCTCACTTCTTTATTGGTTTATCTTTTGTTTGCTTTTCGTTTTCAAGTATGTTCATGTTAATTCTTACTAAATACAAGGCAACAGCAACAGATGAACAAAATATGATGTTATAAGTGATTCAGTTTTTTAATACTTTCGAATCAAAAAAGTTAGGATGTGAATGAAGTTATCGCCCAATAGATTTGTTTCTCATGAGAAAATCTGGAAGGAATTATTGATTTAGAAATGTATGTCTCTTGATTTGAAACTCTCAACTGAAGAGTTATTATTCCCTTTAATGAAAGTCAATTGGCTTATTGGTGTGATGTGAGGAAAATCACTCGAAAATGTAAAAGGGCGTAACAGTTGGGAAAAAGCTACCTAAAGATTTTCTGGAATTCCCTAAATTTATCAATTTTTGCCAAATATTAGGCCCAGGCAGAAACGTATTTGACTTGTACCCGGGCCAAATTACTTCCTAATTTTAATTGAAACTTATAGTGTAGTTAGAAAATAACAAAAATTTCTGCGGGATCTTAAATCTTCCACAAGAAGCCGCCATTTAATCAAATTGCTTTTTCCAAAAATTTGTCCCTAATATGTCCTAAACGTTGGTTGTTTCAGAAATAAGAAATTGGTAATTTTCTAGTGTAAAGTGGTGAAAATTAGATATTTTGATGTGTTCCGATGTACCTGCGACCCATACAAATGACCTCCTGCAAACTCGTTTTTCTTTATAACTACAGAAGGAAGCATTTCTCTCAATGGTCTCGAAGTGATTAAATAAGGACAAATTGAGGACATTCGTTGTTGCCTTTAAAGAATTTGGAACAAATAAAAATAAAATTGTAATTTTGAGAGTGTTACAAAATAACAAAAATTTCTGGTGGATCTCGAATTAGCTAATTCTATACATATTTTTAATTTTATTTTTATTCGCTTCAAATTCTTGAAAGGCAACAACGAATGTTCCCAATTTGTCCTAATTTAATCAGTTCAATAAGATCGAAAAAAATGTTTCCTGTTTCCTGTGATGAAGGAAATGTGTTTGGGAGTCAATTTTAATGTACTAAAACTATGGGTGGAAGATATTTAATCAAATTGCTGAAGTCAATTTGTCCTTAACATGTACTGGACGTTGGTTGTTTCAGAAAATACAAATTGGTAATTTTTTAGTGGAAAAATGTTCAAATTACATAATTTCATACAAAATTACAATTTTATTTTTATTCTTTTCAAATTCTTTGTCCTCTAATGTCCTCAATTTGTCCTAATTGGATCCTCGCTGCGACTGAAAAAAATGTTTTCTTTGGCAGTAAAAACATTTCTCTTTATTACTGCCAAAGAAAACATTTTTTTCATTCGCAGTGAACTGATTAAATTAGGACAAATTTTTGACTTCATCAATTTGATGAAATATGTTGAATAGAAAAAATTGACGTTTCTCTTTATAACTGCAACATTTTTTTCAATCCTGTTGAAGTGATTAAATTAGGACAAATTGATGACATTAGTTTTCGCTTTTAACGAATTTTGAACAAACAAAAATAAAATTGTAATTTTGTATGAAATTATGTAATTTGAACATTTTTCCACGAGAAAATTACCAGTTTGTTATTTCTGAAACAACCAACGTTTAGGACATATTGAGGACAAATTTTTGGAAAAAGCAATTTGGTCAAAAAGCGGCTTCTGGTGGAAGCTTAAAGAATCCATTTTTAGTACACGCTTATATCTCGCGAACCGTGAGAGGACAAAATCTAAAAGTGTGACGGACGCAAAAGGACATTTGAAGACATTTTTCGTGGACCCTTGTTAAAGATCTGCCAGAAATTTTTGTTATTTTGAAACTACACTGAAACTTATTGAAATTTTTTGAAAAACGTTCAATTAACATTTTTTCAGTTTAAATTGATCCAGCCGAGCCGATGTAGCGGTTGAATTCATTTGCTCGCTGGCAAAAATGTTTTCTTACCAGAAACTTTTTGTATTTCTTATTATGTTCAACTTTTTTATATTTTTAACGGGATCATCGCCCAAAAATAGTTTGCAACAGTACGCGGGATGCTCGATAAGTTTTGAGCCTCAGTAGGAAAAATTTTTTATCTTTAATTATTAGGAAAAAAACATTTCTCGTAAAATACATTATTGCCGAAAGTTTGACATTTTTTAGGAATTTTGAGATGTTTTCTTCGAAAAAGAATGTTAGCCACACGCACTACCACAGGCTTTGAAAGAGAACTCCTTCATTTTCATGAATTTTCCAAAATTGAGTGTCTGATCATGACTTCTTGAGTTGACCAAGTCATTCAAGAGTTGTTTTTCGGTAAATTGAATCGTTTTTGAGCAATCTTACACATCGGAAAAAACCCGTCCGGTCATCATTGTACAGCTATAATTATTGGTGTGTAACCTCGTAAAATCTTAAAATCGGACAAGATTTTCGATACTCTTCCAGACCATTTTGTCATTTTATATGGGCATCTAGAGGTTGCCTCATTTCTAAGCCCTTCGTGTTGTGTGAGGTCGAAGTTTTATCGAACAGATCGGTTCAAAATTCCCAAATAAGATCAAACTTTCCGGCGGCAATAATGAATTTTACGAAAAATGTTTTTTTCTTACTGAGGTTCCACCTAAAAGGTTGAAAATTCATTTTGAATTGAATTTTAATTCTTTAAAACTGCCACAACCCAAAGAACTAAGTTAAAAATTCCACAAACACAGTCTACTGGCTGCTAGGAATTTCGCATTAGATTGGAACTTTGCGCCAGCCTCATTGTCAATATGAAATTTCGTATAAGGAAAATGTTCTATTGTGAGTCTGGATTTAAAGTTTATTTCCATGAACGAGAGTGTCTTAACGGCGCACACTAGGAAAAAACCATAAATACGTTGTTCAAAATTATGTTTATATTTTCATATTTAATTTTGAACATCATTGTGATGGCGTATATCATTAAAAGAAAACAAAGACAATTAATCAGAGATTTTGATTTTAAAAATATCAATACCTTTTACGAATTTCCTTAAGTTTTCATTATTTTCTTTAAATTTCATTAGATTTGTTTAATTTCCATCACATTTTTCTTTAAGTTTGATCACATTTGTTAAATATTTCGTTGTCATTTTTATCAATTGGGAAAAGTGGTTTTAGTTTGGATTTTAATTTTATTTTGCGAACTTTCGAATAAACTAACAGTTTTCTTCTTCAGGGATTGTAATTTAATGATATGGGGTGAGCGTTAGCCACAATTGAGTTTAAATTTTAATAAAGATCCAGTCCATATAAAATTGTGAAAAACTGAAAATCTTAACATGTAAACAAATTATTAAGAAAACCTGAAAAGCAACACAATAAATCAAGAGAAGAGGAGAAAACTACTTTTAATCGATGTCCTACCGAAAACTTGTAATTACATGTATATTATTAAAATATTTATTACATTCATTACATGTATGTTAGGGAAACTTCTCATTACATGTATATCTGCATGTAATGACGCGTTTTCGGACGGGACACCGATTAAAATAGCATACAGTGGGGAGTGCTTAGTAAGTCATCCATTCAGGATCATATCGTGACACTCGCAAAGTCATTCGTGTATTTTTAAGCAACTCGCTTTAAAAACTGTTTTTTGACTCGTGCAGTTGTATACCTCGCCCTCGGCTCGGGACACAAACACTACACTCGTCAAAAAACAGTTTTCAAAGCTTTTTGCTTAAAAACACCCTCTTGAGTTTGGCTCATTTTACAAAATTGATCCCTCACGTAAAGATAAGTGATTGTGTACGAATGGAATTAAAAAAGGTTAGTCGAAATGACGATTGAATGATGAGGTTATTTTCTTCATTTGTTTCACTGTCAGAAACTCACCCGAGTGGTTTATACTCTGAACATCTTTTCTTTTTAAGTGTTCTTATAACCCAAGTGCTGACAATCTGGAATCATTACGACGCATCTAGGTTGCCTTACGGGTGGCAAGTAAAAGACTCATCTGAAGAATTATGTATAAGTACAGACGTGAAAAAGCAGCTCTCTCCTCTTCTCTTGAAAATTTATTGTGTCGTTTTTCATGTTTTTCATTTCTGCTAAAAAAGTTTCTTTAAGTTTCATTAACTTTATGGGAAAAATAGGCTCTGATAGGCTGTGAGTCGAGATTAGAGTGGTAGGCTATTAGAGCGGGGATGGAGGATCCGTTTTAAAAGGACAGTTATAGCTATGTGTAGGTATCGAGTTATTAACATTATTAATTCATATAGTCGGAAGCGTTTCGTTATCCTACAGACTTTGGCTCGTTAATCTTAAGATAACATTTTTATTAAAAGCGCTGAAAATAAAATAAAAAATAATTGGTAGTATTGATGGAATCAACACTTTAAATTAGCGCATTTTAGCGCACAACAAAGGTTAATACGACAAATTCGCCATATTTTCGGCTTCTTGCAAGCTTCAGTTGAGCTTATACTTAAAATTTTTAAAAATTGATTCTGCATTTAGGACTTCTTTCATATGTGAGACATTACTATGGCCTTGTGCACCCAACAACGCAATAACCGTTTCGTAGAGGTGAGCGGGTCGCCCGAAGCTCGACTAAAAAACCGAATCAATTTGTCGATTCGGGTCGGGTTTCTGAATTTTTTTTTGGTCGACCCGACCCGAACCGAAAAAAAATTTACTCAATTACTTTCTCAAAAGAAATCTTTTTAAAAAAAGTTCGGGTTCTGTTCGGGTTTGAGTTTTTTATTTCAGATCGGGTTATAGGTGTTTTTATAAATATTCCCTAGTACATTCATCATCTTTTAATTTTACTACCTACTTTATTGATTTCAAACGTTTCGCAAGTTTGCGAAAATATACATATAAAATTTGATCTGTTATCAAACAAAGTAGTAAAATTAAATCGCTCCCAAAGACTAAGAAGATTTTTACCAATGAATATGTATACACATTGTTCGCCGTTTGTTTTCCTATTTTGTAATCTTTTTTTTTAAATAAAGGTTTGTGATTATTGTGACCCTACACGAGCGGATAGACGCCATCCCCCAGAATATGCGATAGACGGCACTGAAAATTGGTGGCAGAGCCCTCCCTTATCCCGTGGTATGAAATACAATGAGGTCAACTTAACCATCGATTTTGGACAGGTAAGTCCGTAACTTTTAATTTGGAGATCTGAACAAACTAAATGTGAACCAAGGTATTTACAAGCATTTCGAATAAATCACTGAAATAACTCTTGTGACGTGAAAAGAAATGCGTTTTTTCGTTGAAGGTAGGACAGCGAAACGATCTGATAAATAATTGCTACGCAAGCGTTTTTAAATCAGTACTTAGTGGCTGTATGAAATTCCACCTATTATGTTTGATGTCTACATACTTAAGTCAGAGCTCATTTTGCAAGTGAACGAAAACGTTTGCTATGCAGAATTTTCTTTCGCTCATATTACACAACCACAACATCAGAAGCATTACATTTGCTCAACATATGCTACCCAATTATTGCGAGAATAGTTTTCCAGTATGGTATCATCCGAAGAAATAGAATGAAATATTCTAAATTTAGAGAAGCTAACATAAACAGTTGACGGTATTGTGTTGATTATTATGTTTTTTCGTACAGTTGCGTTACGATGTGGGAAATTCATTTTGAATTTAACGAACACTGACTTAGCGTCAATTTAAATTCTTCGAAGTATAATTTTGGAAGGTTTTAAGTCAATGGGAAATATGAAGTGAATGAAGCGAAACTATTATATTTCAACTATATATTACAACTTACAGCAGATTTTGTATCTTGAAACAAGACACAACTAGCAAGTAGCAGCTCCAATTTGCACGCGAGGGCGAATAGCCACTTCGTAATTGTTATGGAATATTGTCGCCCGGAGGCGGGAAGATAATTGATGTAATTTTTCGAAAAAAAGTCCTCAAAGAGTTTTCTATGATTTTCAATAATTTTTCGTACCGATTTATTACGATTTTGAAGAAATTTGTTCGCGAGATAAAAGGATTTTCTTTGATTTTTACGAATTTTTCGAGACGTCAAAGCATTTTTGAGATTTTGAAGATTATCTTCTCAGTGCAAAAGGAATTTCTATGTTTATCTGTCTCTCGTACGAGAGACACGGGCCATTCGACTTTGATTTGCTTTGCGTAGAAACAAATGGTACCCGCCAAAGTATATTTTCCTTTTAGGGCCGGGGTTTTTTTTTTTAATTTTGGGCTAGGGTAGGGTGGGCACGGGCAATAAAAAATTGGTGCCCGCTCATCTCTAGTTAGGACCATTTTTCGGAAATTATATCGTCTAATGTAAATAAGGAAAATTGCTTCCTCAGAAATCGAGTAATAATTTGGTCGATAATTTCCGATTGATGGAAAATAATCCTTGAAACTTCTGGCAAAACAATCATGTCCCAGGTTTGGAGTTGTAGATGCTATCCACAGCATGACGGGTGATTCTTTTGGAGAAATGTATTCTTTCATTTATAAAACATTCAAAAGAATAGCCTCTTTGCTGTTAAAGGCGTTTTACATTCTCTGTTCGGTAAAAATAGCTTTCAAATTTCTGTTACTACACTTCTATATTGCCTAAGCTAAGAACGTTTTTAATTAAAACAGTATTTTGCCGGATGTACGACGCGATAATTTTTTTACGATAACATTATGAACTCTTTTAGTAAAAACTATAGAAGCTGGACTGTGTGCCAACATTTAAATTTTCTTATCGTTTGTCGTACACAATGTACAACGGGATGCTATAAATAATTGAAATTGAAAAAATCATTACGATGTTTGCTCCCATAAAAAATATTTTTATGCTACTATATGCCAGAGTTGTAATGATTTAACCATTTATTATAGGAATTTCATGTTGCGTATCTATACATAAGAATGGCCAATTCTCCTCGACCTGGACTGTGGACTCTTGAAAAGTCAATGGATTACGGTAAAACATGGAAAGCCTGGCAACATTTTTCAGATACACCATCCGATTGTGAAACATATTTTGGTCGCGAAAGCTTGAAGCCTATCACTGCTGATGATGATGTTATTTGTACGACGGATTACTCAAAAATTGTCCCATTAGAAGGAGGAGAAGTGAGGAAAATTCACAAACCAACATGCTTAATCAGCGAATAATTCTGTTTTTGATTTAGATTCCAGTTATGCTGTTGAACAACCGACCTTCAGCAAATAACTACTTCAACTCAACCGTTTTACAAGAATGGACAAGAGCAACAAATGTCAGATTCCGTTTCCTTAGAACGAAGAACTTATTGGGACATTTGATGTCTGTTCAAAGACAAGATCCAACGGTGACAAGACGGGTAATTTAAGTTTTATAATGCCTGGAAAAACAGCAAGCACACGGATTACCATAACCAACTCACAACACTTTATTTTGACAAGTTTTTTTCTGCGACACAAATATGTAGTAAAAGTCATAGATTTTCTTGAGGAAGCAGGAAATTAGTCCTGGCTCAGGGGCGGGATATAGGCTGTACTAAAGACACGGTGAAAACAGTGAAAATCATATTGTAATGATGCCAAAAATACGTCCTTAATTATGTACAATGAGGTATGTTTCTGTTAATTTATGTTTGGTATGTCCTTTTTTACGTCAACTCTCAGTCTACCAAAAAAAATTTAATAAAAGCTCTAATGCGCCGAAATAGTTGCGTAATACGAAAATAAATTTGCCCTTTCAGGATGTAACGTCGAGAAAATCAATGAGTACAATTATTTTCAACTATTCATTTTCAAGCATTCCTTTAGTGATTTTCAAAAAGAGGGAGTGCTTAGCTTTAAAAAGTACAATCGCAAATTCATATATTTCCTATTATATACCTCACAGTTTGTATGAAACTCGACTATAAGATGGCCACCCCTACTTTCAGGTATTTAAATGGCTAATTATATGTCCAAATGATACAATATTATCTTATGCTACATGAACTGTAAAATGGTATCTCGATTCGGATAGAGTAAATGGTTCGAGACGAAGTCGAGAACCTAGTTTACGACACCGAGAACTGAGATACCATTACATATTTGGTCTGGCATAAATAGTTGTATGTATCGAGCGGCTGAAAGTTCACTTGCTCTACTTGTAAGGTAGACTGTACAGTAGAGAGAAATAAAAAAAAATTTAAGAGAGAAAATGTTATTCAAAACTGGAGAAACAGAAATTCGATTGTGGTCTTTACATACATAAGTTTGCATGTTGAGCGCTCTGGCTTTCTTGTTACTTAATTTTCTATTTTCTTTTTATGACATGACACAGATGGTTATAAAATGCCAATACTTTTACGTTGAGTGAGAAAGTGGTGGTGTGATTTTGCGTTCTAAACATTTCAGTACTTCTACTCGATCAAAGATATTTCAATCGGAGGACGTTGCATGTGTAACGGTCACGCCGATACTTGTCATGTACACGAACCGAGTCCAACTAGAATTCTAGCTTGCCAGTGTCAACACGAAACTTGTGGAATTCAGTGCAACGAATGCTGTCCAGGATTTGAACAAAAGAAATGGCGTCAAAATACCAAATCCAATCCTTTCAAATGCGAGCGTAAGAATCTGTTGAATTTTCAACAAAATTTTCAAACTTATATCAACGCTTTTCATGTAGCGTGTAACTGCTTCGGTCATTCGAGGAAATGTATCTACGACGAATCAATTGACAAGCAAGGATTGTCGTTGGATATTTCAGGAAAATACGAAGGTGGTGGTGTTTGTCAAGAATGCGAAGACAATACGGAAGGCGTCAATTGCAACAAATGTAAACCGAAATACTATCGACCTTATGGAAAGTACTGGAACGAAACGGACGTTTGCAGACGTAAGTTGACTTAATCGCGGCTTTCGAATGATTTTATTTAAAAAATTATCAACAGCATGTGATTGTGATAACTTTTACTCAACGGGAAGCTGCGAGGAAGAAAGTGGACGTTGTGAGTGCCGTCCAGAATTCCAGGAACCTGATTGTCGGTCGTGTTCGTTCGGTCATTTTGGGTACCCAAATTGCCGAGCATGCGAATGTAACTTGAACGGCACAGATGGATACTTTTGCGAGTCAAGTAATGGAAATTGTCCGTGTAAAATGTAAGCCAGAATTTTTACAAGTTGTGCTCATATGTCCATGGAATGAAGTTTTAAAATAAACATTGAAATTTATGATCATAAAACAACTAGGGAACGCGATAACTTCCGGGAAGTAAACATTGGAAGACGTTCTTGAATTTTAAATATTGATACCTAAAAGACATTGAAAGAAAATAAATATGAGTCTGACTTCAGTGGGTTTAAAAGCCTATTTTTCGAATTCGATTCCTCTCACGAGTGCTTACACGAAACGGAGGCACAATGGTTACAGGACGATACATACTTTTAGGCTGGACTTTCACTCAAAAAAGCACTCCATTTGCTTTTCGTTTTGTCTGCGCATGAGAGCCGAGAGAGCGCGCTCTGTCATGTAAACGGAACGAAAATTAAAATTAAAAACGAAATTTGGTTGGTTCTAGTTTCAGGAATTTCAATTCGTTCTCTACTAGGAAGTTTTCATTGATTTGTTTTTTGTTGAGAGCGCTGGGCAAGATGATATAAGTGGTGATAGATAGTGGTGTTTCATCCTCTTCATTGTAACTCTTGCATATGGGCGTGTTCACTAGCTTCATTCTGGAAAGATGTTTGTTGTGACTGTTATGTATTCTTAGATCTTCTCTAGATTTGTGTAGTAGAAATCTTGTGTTCCTGTTACTGGGGCATCGGTGATGCTTACAGTTATTGAGACTCTTCCAGGTATTATTACGTTGTTTTTTGTAGAAGTCTCTGATGATCTTCCTTTGTAGGCTGTATGACATACAGTGTATGTAGCTCAATTCTGGGATGTGTTTCGCGTTGGCATTCAGTGCCGTTGGTTCCTACAATTGACATTTTTCAGCCTGATTGATGTGAGCATGGCTTCTTGTTCGCCAAAGAAATCTACGGAAAGAGTATCGATTAAGATATCTAAGATTTTTAGTTAGGGTGGATTTAATAATTCCTGTTATCCCCAATGGAATCATACTTTGAACGTGTTCTAGTTCTGCGGCCTCTTCCATAATTGGGCAGGATGACCCAGATCTCCAGAACTATGAGAGTTAGAAAGTTGGTTCCAAAGGCGAAGTTGTAGAGAATTAAATATAAGCGAACACGTGTTTCAGGGTTTTGGGGAAATATGGTCCAATCCTGGTATATGACTTATTACATTATTAGGCAGGAGGACCCAGATCTCCAGAACTATGAGAGGTAGAAAACTGCTTCCAAGGACAAAGTTGTAGACAATAAAATTTTAGATAACACGTGTTTCTGGGTTTTAGGGAAAAAGACTTAGTCCTTAGATATAAGATTTTCTAGATTTGAATGGTGTGAGACGTACTTCGGTAGGGCCTTTGACATTACCTTGGGTGATTTCTATGGATTTTTGAAATTCTTACAGTTATAAGAGAGAACAGAAAACGTTGTATTGTTTGCTTATTTGTATATTTAGATACGTTCGAGTCTCTTTGCCACATCTATTCTGTTTGTCACATCTATTCTGATACGTACGGGTCTTTGGTTATGTTTACATTTAACTTTATAGTACCACAACAGCTGCGATAAAAAGAATCAACCTTAAGAACCACTTTGGGTTTTAGTCCCCGAGTCTTTCCAATAGCTTTTGTACACTGCCAGTAGATTTTAGTTGCTTTTTTAATTTTATCCTCAATATACTGTTTCCAGCTGAGTTTTTTATCAAGAATTATTCCCAGGAATTTCACCTGGTCTGAGGGCTGTAATTTAATGTCATTCAGTTTCGGCAGTATATTTAGAGTTAATAAACACACAAAAATATTCAGAGGCCCATTCGAGCTTTTCCCCGTCTCGAGCAAAAAGCCCTTCGGACGTCGTCGCCCGAATGCCCCCTCTCTTTGCTTGAAACACTTAGTCTAAACGTGATATCACGAACAGCGCTTCCATGAAAGTTAAAATCATTATCGCTTATTGAGAATGTAAAATAAATCGCGTATTGAGAACGTAAAACAAATCGCGTATTGAGAACGTAAAACAAATTACACATTTTGTTGAATAGTTGCTCTCTTCCTAAAATATTTCAATTTTATTTTGAAGAAACTTCGGCGGACCATTTTGTAAAGTTTGCGCTGATGGATACTACAACTTCCCCGAATGTAAGTCGTGTGAGTGTAACTCATTAGGATCGGTAAACAATAATTGCGATTTGATCAGCGGTCAATGTTTATGCAACAGCAATTTCGATGGAAAACAGGTAGGAGTTCTACTCTGCTGCAAAACACGCAAATGATTTTATATGTTTATTCGTTCTAGTGTGATCAATGCAAGGATGGCTACTTTAACTACCCAGATTGTTCTTGTAAGTAATTTCGTTGTTTCATTCACAACTTTCTCAATATTTATGAAAAATCCACCTGTCAGATTGTAATTGCGATTTACAAGGAACAATAGCTGAAGTTTGTGAAAAACAGACTGGCCAATGTTTGTGTAAAGAAGGCTACGGTGGACCTCGTTGCGACAAATGTCTGCCTGGATTTTACAATTATCCCGATTGTGTTCCGTGCAATTGCTCTGTATTGGGCAGTGTTTCAACGATTTGTGATGCATCTGGCAAATGTCCTTGCCTGGCGAGTTTCGCTGGAAAGCAATGTACTCAATGCAGCACCGGTTATTATGCGTATCCTGAATGTTTGCGTATGTAACACCACTGAACGTGTATACAGAGTGTAATGTGCCTCAGATCATTGAAAAAAAATTTAATTTTAGCTTGTAATTGCGGCACACATGGCTCGGTGGGCATCTCATGTAACAGTGAAGGGCAATGTTTATGTTCCAATAATTTCGATGGAAAGACTTGTAACCAATGCAAGGAAGGTTTCTACAATTATCCATCCTGCGAGGAATGTAACTGTGATCCTGCTGGAGTTATTGCTAGATTCGCCGGTTGTGGTTCCGTTCCTGCTGGTGAATTGTGCCAGTGCAAAGAACGTGTAACGGGACGAATTTGCAATCAGTGTAAGCCATTGTACTGGAATCTAAATCTTACCAATTTCGAGGGTTGTGAGGGTAAGTGACACGTTGGCGTGGATATAATTGCATTGCAAATGAATCTTTCAACGCTTCAGAATGTGACTGTTTCATTGATGGAACCATCGGCGCATTGGACACATGTGACAGTAAGAGTGGCCAATGTTCATGCAAGCCATCCGTTGGCGGTCGAAGCTGCAACGAATGTAAGGACGGATCCTTCGATCTGTTTGGTGGCAGCTTATTCGGTTGTAAAGACTGTGGATGTGACATCGGTGGCTCTATCGGTCCAATGTGCAACAAAGCAACTGGTCAATGTAAATGTCATCCCAGGATCGCAGGCAGAACTTGTACTCATCCAATTACCACTCACTACTTCCCCACATTGTTCCAAAACCAATTTGAATTCGAGGACGGTTACACACCATCAGGAGCAAATGTTCGTTACTTGTTCGATGAAGAGCAATTTCCCGAATTCAGCAAACGAGGATATGCGAAATTTTCGAATATTCAAACTGAAGTCATTAACGAAGTAAACATTTTCAAGTCATCGGTGTATCGAATGATCATTCGTTTTGTAAATCCATCTGGTGAGAATATTGTAGCGCAGATTTTGATTACTTCCGATAATCCAAATGAATCGGACCAAACGGCAAAAGTGCTCTTCGTACCTACAAATAGTCCTCAGTTTGTTACGGTCTCCGGAGCGAAGGGCGAAATTCCTTCTCCAATCGTACTCGACCCTGGCCGGTACTCAATTAGCATCAAAACTGACAAATTTTTATATTTGGTAAGTCCATCATTCGCTAGGAGGCCGTTTACAAATGACATCACACTCTTAAGGAAAGGGAGAGTTATTTCTTGTAACGTAACAACGATTTCCAATGAAAGTTCACGTAACTTTTAACGTTTTTTGCGTGACGGGATGTTTTGAAAATAAAAAAAGGAAATGTCGTTTGTGAACAGCCTCTTCTCTCTCCTTTCCCACAACAACTGGTGAAGTACATAATACAAATTAAAAATTTTTTAGGATTACTTTGTGCTTCTTCCGGCTGCTTATTATGAATCCAGCATCTTGACCAAAAAAATTGAAAATCCTTGTGAAATCGACAACCTAGGCCTATGCAGGCACTACAAGTATCCATCGATTGCCGAATACATGCCAACGATCGATCCATTTATAATAGAAGACGACAATCCGAAGAAAGCTCGAGAATATTACACCGACTTCGATCATTTGTCGCTCATCCATGAGAACAATATGCCTGCGTTGACTGGATCACAGTCGAATTTAAATTACATTTTAAATATACCACGTGCAGGACGTTACATTGTTGTTGTGGATTATGTAACAGATCGCAAATTACCGGAAACATCAATCATTCGAATCAATTTAGGGGGCGACGAAGAAAAAGATGGCGTGGTCACATTGTATCCGTGCACTTACACTATGGTATGCCGACAGCCGGTTATCGATGCCGAATCAAGGGAAAAAATCTTTGTAATGGACGACAAGGATTTAAGACCAATTGAAATTCTAGTAAGTGAAGCTTTTTGATAAAGACTCCATTATCTCTCCATCGATTTCGCTGTCGACCAGGGTTAACAGGTTGTTGTTGCAAAATTCTTCGGGATTGGAATGCTTTCTTCTGGAACAAACAATCAACCCTCACCCGGGGAAATATGTTGTAAAAAACACAAAGTCAATACCTTTCGGGAAAAATATTTCATTGAACACAATTTTTCTGGAGATCATTTACGTACAAAAAATTAGCAGTAGGAAAATATTCCTTGCAGGCCGAAAAAATATCTCACCTGAAGGTATTTGGCTTCGTAGAATGTTTTCTGTTCGCATGTGAGGCTTATTATTACCCAGAGAATAATTGCCACTGGGAGGTGCGGCAAATGATTAAAATTTCTTTGTGAACGTTTCCTTCGAATCTTTAAGACTGCTTTAGTAACATCACCAGAAAATGTTCCAAAGATCCATTCATCAGCTTTTCTTGAGATTTGTAAAAGAAATAGAGAAATTTTAATCGTTTCCCGCACCTCCCACTCATGATATTTTGCCACCGAAGATATTTTTTCGAAGCATATTAAGCTTCGTTGGGAGAATATCGGATAACGCACTGACCGGTGGCGCCTGATTTGACCTGAAACTATGTACTTACGAAGCTTCCCCCGTATAGTAGTGATATACCGTCATGTTGAGTTAACTGAGCTGAACTTTAGTAAGTTGATTTAAAATTTAGGGTGATGGTGAAGCAAGCGTTGCCATCAAATCAGTTGCAGCGATTCCCATAGAGGATTGGTCAATTGATTTCATAACCCCAACAGCGGTGTGCATCATGAAAGACGGCAAATGTGAGGCCGCAACGTATCTGTCCGCTCCTGATTCTAAAAAGGTATGAAACTTCTTTATTTTTGTCTGCAAAATGAGGTAACACTTCCAATGATTTTCAGATTGAATTCGAGCACGAGCATGAAGATAATATTGCTGACGAAAATCCGCCCGATCTCTACGATACGAATTCGACAAAATTGATTTATCTTGACGCCGACTATTCCACTTGGGAAATTCGATCGAAAGTACCCACTCCAGGCCGTTACCACATTATTGTCAAATATTTCCAACCGAATCATCCAGAATTTAATTTGATTTATAGAATTAACACGAACAAATCGATTCACGATGGAAAACTACCGTTGAAAAATTGTCCATCGAACTCCGGTTGCAGGGAATTAATCAAACAAGACAATGGGTACACTTGGATCGATATCGAAGAAGGGATAACCATTACACTAACCGTAACTTTTACCACAAAAATGGCATCCATGAGATTTATCTATGTTTTACGTTTAGAATAATGTTCCGAATCGAGGCGTGTGGTTGGATTATATTCTATTGGTACCATCCGAAGAGTTCAGCGATCACCTGCTGCTAGAAGAAACATTCGACCAAACAAAAGAATTTATTCAAAAATGCGGTCACGACCACTTTCACATACAATTGAATGCTTCCGAATTCTGTAAGCAGGCCGTGTTCTCATTGACGTCCGACTACAACAACGGGGCGTTGCCATGTAATTGTGACTATTCGGGATCCACTAGCTTCGAATGCGATCCATTTGGAGGACAGTGTCAGTGTAAAAATAATGTTATTGGTCGTCAATGTGAAGCGTGCCGTACAGGATTTTACGGTAAATATTTCGTTCGTTCGTATTGGAAGGATGTAGTGGTTTGAAGCTAAAAATATGTCCGTTCTATTCGTAATCGTGAAATGATTTCGGACAATTTAACTTGGGACCTATTTAACGACCAAAGAAATATTCAGAATTAGCGAAAAATAGTAGGAATTGTCAAATCAAAAATAAATTTTACCGAAAATAAAATCATACACGTCTACGTGTGTATGCACTATAATGATCTAGCCTCTTATCATTCATGGGTTGTTAAGGCAGATTATTATTATGTGCGTGTCTAGGGCCGAACTATAGTTCGGACACATACTTCCGTAGACAAAACTGTTTCCCTAAATTTGTAACATAGCAAAAAAAAATTTTGGCTAGAGCCGACCTTAGGACCGACCTGAGACCCACTTGAGCCCTAACCACAGGTAGCTGGGCCAAATTTGTTTTTGAATATAACTCGGTACTCAATTGCCTGTCATTTGTCCTTAGGGAAATCTTTGATGTATTTGAAATTCGTCAAAATTGTTGAACAGAAGAAGGGTGAGTCGAGTGAAAACCCAATAGTTTGGTTAGAAAATATTTTTTTTGTCTCCACGTTCTGCGAGCAATACAAATTCTTTATTTGAGTCCTAAAAAACATGACAATTAATTCCAGGTTTTCCTGATTGCAAGCCATGTGATTGTCCATCCACTGCTCTATGCGAAAGAGACACTGGTGAATGTATCTGTCCACCCAGAGTGACTGGCGAAAAGTGCGACAAATGTGAACCATATACCTTCGGCTTTGACCCGATTATTGGTTGTGAGTTATGTAACTGTAACGCGATGGGTGTGGAACACGGCAATTTACAATGTGACTTAAACAATGGAACGTGCGAGTAAGAATTTAGACTCTAAAAACAGAGTGACCGTTCGATCATTAAAAACTCTTCTTTCTGTAGTTGTCGAACACACATCGAAGGACGAACGTGCGACAAATGCGTCAACGGCTTTCACAATTTTCCTCACTGCGAACCATGTCGCTGCACCAAAGAGGGAACAACGTTTGACATTTGTGACCAACAAGATGAAACTTGCTTCTGCAAGAAGAATGTTCAGGGAATTGCTTGCGATACTTGTGTAGATGGCACGTACAATTTGCAAGAATCGAATCCAGAAGGATGTACAAAATGCTTCTGTTTCGGCAAGACCACACGGTGTGACCGAGCGTATCTACGACCCTTCATCGTAAGCATGATGAAGGATGTGTCTTTGAATTCCATTGATGTGTCACCGGATGGAGCGGAAATATCACGGTGGCCTTTAACTCCTAAAGAAATCTTTATCAATGAAACCACACTTCAAGTAGACTTCAGTCAGAAGGAGTCTGACGATGAATTGGTTTATTTCGGAGTTTTGGACTATTTGCTCGACCAAAACAATCATCTAACAGCATATGGTGGTCTATTGACTTACACTCTGTACTATACGACCGGAGTTTTTGGAAAAGCTCTTATTGGTGCTGATGTCATTTTAGAGGGAAAAGACATTGTTATCGTTCATCAGAACTATGAGCAGCCAGCCAATGCACAAATTTTTGATGGCTCAGTGAAAATGGTGGAATCGAATTTTCAATCTATTTCTGGCGCTCCCGTGACGCGTGAGCAATTTATGATGGTTCTAAGAAATCTAAATGCCATTTTCGTTCGAGCTACATATTGGGAAGGTACAATCATAAGTCAGATCTCAGACATATACTTAGCCATGGCTGATGAAGACACGGAAAATGCTAATTTGTATGAAGAATTATCCGTAGAAAAATGTCATTGTCCTATTGGTAAATTAACTAAAAGTTAAATCAATGGTCGATGTGTCAAACGAATCTTGTGTTTCAGGATACCAAGGATTTTCATGCGAAGATTGTGCTCCGGGCTACTATCGTGATCCATCGGGACCTTATGGCGGTTATTGTGTACCGTGCCAATGTAATGGTCATGCTGATACATGCGATTGCAACACCGGAATATGCAACGACTGCAAACACTTCACAACTGGTGATCATTGTGATCAATGCATAGTGGGCTACCACGGAGATGCAACACACGGTACTCCTCATGATTGCATGATTTGTGCCTGCCCGTTACCCATCGAATCTAACAATTTCGCAACTAGTTGTGAAATTTCCGAAGACGGCTACAAGATTCATTGTTCATGTCGCGAAGGATACACTGGTGCACGGTGCCAGAGTTGCTCAGCTGGATATTACGGGGAACCGGAGAAAGAAAACGAATTTTGTAAGCCGTGCGAATGTTCCGGAAATATCAACACACACGAAGCGGAAGCATGCGATTCGGTTACTGGCGAATGTCTTCGGTGTTTGAACAATACATACGGTACAGCTTGCAATTTGTGCAAACCGGGCTACTTTGGCGATGCAATCAAACTGAAAGACTGTCAAAGCTGTATATGCGATATACTCGGAACTGAACATTGTGACTCATTCATTGGAACGTGCCATTGCCACGAAAACGTCATCGGTGACAAATGCGATCGCTGTGAAGAAGATCATTACGGTTTCGATTCTGGATTGGGCTGCAAACCTTGCGATTGCGCTGTTGCTTCTAACAGTACACAATGCGATGATCACTCCGGTGACTGTAGATGTAAACCTGGAGTTACAGGACGTCAATGCGACCGTTGTTTGCCGGGGTATTGGAATTATACATCAGAGGGCGTAAGTTTCTTCTGACTCTCTTAATTAGTCTTAATTAGCTCTCGATTTACAAATCTCGATGAATCAGGCTGTTCCGAAGAACCAAAAGAAATCTAGGACTGACAGTGTAGTTGCTACACAAAAACATGAGACGCGTACAGTAGAGTAAATTAGTTCCGGCCATGGAAATAATGCTTCCTTCCCGGGAACCGAGTCAAAATTTCCCTGCAACGAAAAATCAGCCAATAATTGCCAATTCTCTTTCTTGTAAAGGACTCGAGGCGTTTTTTACAGTTTATGCATAAAAAGGCAGTGGAAGGTCAACTTTGCGATTTATGTTCAATTTTTCACTTATGTGATCGTACCGAATATTTGTTTATTTCCCGCTTGGATGGACTTTCTGGTGGCATTCACTTCTCGATTGTTTTCACGTATCTCTGGCTTTGACTTCCCCATGGCTTACACTTCCCACTGGCATTGACTTCGCATGCTAGGTTTCACTTCCCGGTGAACTTTCACCAATTATTGACTTTGTAAACTTATATCTCTGTCACCTGTCGCTGATTGGAAGCCCAATTTTGGGGCGATATGAGAGAACTTAGAAAGTATAGTCTTCAAATAAACGGTCAAAGTCAGGTACAGGGTCAAAGTTAGGTGGTTTTATGGTACCAAAAATGAACAAAACCGCCACTACCTTTCCTTATCTCTACTGCTTTTTTCCACTTCCTTCGAATTTGTATCAGTTGACCAATTCCACAGCCTCGCATTTCAGTGCCACATGATTTAACTCTTCAACCAGCGTTGTTCAATACATCATTGCGGGATTCAGATTCTAGTTGGCACTTCAAAGATTCTTAATCAAACTACAGTTGCGCTTTTATAGAAATGCACTAACTTCTAAATCCGATTTGGTTCCTTCATCTAGGAATAAACATTTGTGACTTTTGCGGACAAGATCCTTTTCGGCAGCCTGTTATGCACGTTTGCTAAATGCCGCATATGCACGAAAAGCATTTTTACCACCCCCTCCCACCGGCATCCCCTGCCTCTCCTCCCTGAAAGTACTCACACAGTTTCAAATTTTCTTTTCATTTTTTTTTCGTAGTGTTTGCCTTGCTCTTGTAACACCGACTATTCACGAGGATTGGGATGCAACGCACAGACCGGGCAATGTGAGTGTTTGCCCGGTGTTGTTGGCGAAAAATGTGATGCTTGTCCACACAGATGGGTCCTTGTTCCAGACACTGGATGTCATGTAAGAAATGAAACGATTCCAACGACAAAATCCCGATACCTCTGAATTCAGATGCATCAAAACTCCAGTTTTTTTGAAAACACAATTTGGATTTTTGTTGTCGGAATTTGCCGTTAGGATTTTGTCTGGCGTTCAGACCTCTAAATGTAATTTTAGGTTTGCGACATTTGTCATCATGCTCTGTTGGACGTTACCGATGCCATGCATAACGATATTGACCCAGTCATCGAAGAATTCAAAACGGTTGCCGGTGGTTATTTTACTGCACAGAAGCTCAAATACTATGACGATTTGGTAGATAAACTTGTTCCGGAAGTCAGAAATTTAGATCCGAATGGCATCAATTTGACACCATCGATGAATGCAGTGGACGCTATCGAAACCGATGCAAAGAACATGAACCGAAGGGTTCAATTTGCTGAGCAGCGTGCAAAAGAACTGTCAGATAGCGGCGTTAAATTGACCAATTCATCTGGTGATGTGTTAGACAATAGTCGATTCGTTTTGAGCAATGTAAAGAATACCATAAATGAGGTGGAAAAGCTGGCGGATAGTTTCGATGCTTCCGAAAGTACGAAAGCAGACAACGCTATTGCAGAAGCAAGTGAAATTCTACAATTGATTCAAAATCAGATAAACGATTCTAGTCCAGCGTATAAGCAACTGGAAGATGCGGAAAATCATTTGTTGAATATTGAAAGATTCAGTGAGCCGGTCAAGCAGCAGAATCTCAAATTGGATGACCTCAGAAGTCAAATTGGTTTGTTCAGCGATAAAATGGAGGATTTGTTTGATTGGAGTGTTGCCTCGAACGAGAACAGCTTGAGAGCAAAGATGCTGCATGATAAGAATATAGCCGCAACGTTAAATCTGAAATTTGATACCGTTGCCAATCAGTCTAAAGATGCTTGGAAAAATATCAACGGAACGGATTTGTTTGGTAAAAAAGGTGATGTGACAATGGGAGAGATTTATCGTCATTTGAAAAGTTTGGAGAATGTGAACAATGAACTAAAAGAAGTGAGCCAGCAAGTAGACAAGAAGTTACCACAACAAGATGAGGACTTACAGAAACTCGACGACATCATTGTCCAGGCGACAGAAAATCAAAATAAACTTGTGAGGATCGCTAAAGACTTGAGCTCGGAACTGTCCAATGTTACGGCAAATTCGGAAGAAGCTTTAAAAGCTGCCAATGCTTACACAGATATCGTGGAAGCTGTTCAAACCGCGCAGAATGCTGTGAAGAATGCTAAAATGGCTGCAGGCAATGCCACAGAATTGACGGATGGAATTGAAGACCGAGCCGGTGCAGGCGATCAAGTTGCAAGAGATATGTTGAGTGAAGCAAGAGTAGCGTTGAATACGGTGCAATTAGACCTTCAGCCGCATCTAAACAAATCATCGCAAGCCGTAGACAACATCTATGAACTTAACAAACAAAGCGACGATCAGACAACGGCTATTAACATTGCACTCGATCTAATTAAACCTGACTCACAGGCAGAAATTTGGCAAGAAGCACGCGATAATGCCATTAGTGCACAGGAGAAAGCTCAGGAAGCATTGAACATTTTGAAACCAATCGTTAAAGGCTTACCAAGTGAATTAAATCGAGCGAAACAAATGCCGAAGGAAGTGGACGATACTAACAAAGACATTGCTCAAGCATCGAAACAAGTTGAACGCGTTATGAATCTCATACCGAACCTGCAAGCTCTGGTTGACGATTTGGGTGAGCGACAAGTTAGGACGGAGAACGTAGGAAATGACCTGGGCGAACGAATAGAACGTTTGAAAAAGCAAATCGAAATGGCTAGAGACGTTGCCAATAGCATTAAAGTGGGAGTCAATTTCCATCCAAATACCACTTTGGAACTTCGACCACCAAGCGGCTTGAATCAACTGGCAACAACATCACGAGTTTCAGCATTCGTTAAAACCGACAAGCCAAACGGATTCCTTTTGTATCTTGGAAACGAAAATAAACCTGGACCTCGGAAAAACAAACGAGACGATTTCATGGCTCTTGAGGTGGAAAATGGGTATGTGTAGTTAAATTCAGTTATTACAACACAGATTGGTGGAGTAAGTTTGGGCCGTAAAAATCAGCGACGCCTTGGGCCCTACGTGTTTTTTATGCAAAAATTGGGTAATACTAAGGTCTAACACTAAAATGTTTGGTGCTGCTATGATATAGTGAAAATTGAGAGTAAACATTTTTACCCATTTCATTAGAACCGGCCCCAGATCAGAAGTTTTAGGGGGTGAGTTAAAAGAGGTTTTTCACACCGTTTTTGCTTCGATCGGGGTTTACACCATTGGCTTTTGGGCAATGAATTTTTATAAGGACGTAATCGATCATTTATTTTGTAGCCTTTTTGGACCCATAGAAGTTCTGTGTGTTTACCACTACTTTTTTAGCCAGAGCGGAAAGTATATGGAGCATCTATCGTGGACCCCAGATGCCAAATCTGCAAGAAAAAATTTGTGAGTCCGTCCGTCTGTAAACACCATCGAGAGTAAATGTTGACCGATTTTGAAATTTTTTTTTTTCAAAGCATGAATTGAAACCCTAATTACAGGCCATTTTCGTGAATAATCCTTTTTTGTGCAGTGTTGTAGAGAAAAAAGAGGCGAACTTTTTTTGTCCATGCAAGTATGGCCCCAGTGCTTCTTAAGGGCATTATGTTAGTCCTAAGGTCGGCCCCACTTCAAAAATTTGTTTTGCTATGTTGTTGAGTAAATTGGGTGCATTTTTTTTTACTATGGAACTATGTGTCAGAGGCCTCTCCTAGGTGCTCTAGGTCGGTTTTACAATTTTTTTTTCTACATTTATTTAAAAAAAGTTATTAAACAAAATTTTCTAAACAAAATTAAAATCTTTTTTTGATTTTGTTTTTAATTTTAGGCATTTTTGTGGGGATTTGGAGAAGTTTTTACACTATGAATAGCAGCAGCTTCAACAATGCAAATTTATTTTTCTAACATTTTATATTCCTAATTCCGGTATCGAAAGAGCTTTTAATCACAACAAAAACCCTTTTGAAAGGGAAATGTGACGCAAGTCCTTGTCCCTTCTTCCAAAACAACTGATATCAATTTGTGTGACGCTTATCGCTTCGAAACGCAAAAAAACTTTCAAAATATTTTACATTTGATTAAAAAAATGCGTCACAAATGCCGTATTCCCAGTGTTATAGTTTTTGTGTTCTTTTTTTTGACTTCCTGTACAAAAAGAACAGAAAAACTATAGCACTGGTGGGTCCGGCATTTGTGACGCATTTTTTTAATCAAATGTGAAAATATTTTGAAAGTTTTTTTTTGAGTTTCGAAGCGTCAAGCGTCACCCAAATTGATATCAGTTGTTTTGGAAGAAGGGAAAAGGACTTGCGTCACATTTCCCTTTTAAAAGGGTTTTTGTTGTGATATCAGCAGTTTTGGAAGCAATCGAAACCGATTAACGCAGAAATAGCAAAAAAACCTGATGGAAGTGAAAAAGTGCTAGAGAAATTCACAAGAATCCCATAAACCTAGGAAGCCCCATTGTCGAGAATAACCGAAAAATATCAAAAACTCTAATGGAAGTTGAATACCTCACTTACCCAACCGTGACACTCATTTTATATGGGATTTGTATGGGAGCTTCCAGGAGTCCTAGCCCCAAACGAGGCCGGTGACACCATTTCTTTAAAATCTTAGATGGCGTAGAATGCCCATCCGAAGGTCCCTGCAAAATTTAAAGAAGATCTGACCGCCAGTTTTCGAGAAATCGCCAAAAAAGTCGTTTTTCACACAACTACTAACTAACTAACGTAGGATATAATTCATTTTCTTTGGCTTCTACGAAGCAGCGCATTTAGTATGGAAAATGACGATTTTCTAAAGGTCATATCTTCGGATCCACTGGAACGATTTTAATGAGTAAAATGTTGATTTCAATTAAATTTTACGTAGAATCCGATAAACTTAGTCTCAGGGGGCAACGACGCAAGGGAAAAAGTCCAAACTTAGCTGTATATATGGTTCCGCTCCGCAGTCTACGAAAAAAAATCTGATTTTTTTGATCGTATGGAGACTTGCGTCACGGGCGCAATGCTACCGCGCGCCCATGATTATTCTAAAAGATTAAATTTTTAAAATGATTTTCTTACCATTTCATGATTTTTAAAGTAAAAATTACCATGAGAAGTTGACCTTCGTCAACCTGAATGACTCACCATTCACCAAAAACCATTTTCGATTTCCCGTTAATTTTTTCCGTTGCGTTAGATCTGGTAGAACCTATCGTACGTAAACACGAAAAGTCGAAAATTATCGGAAAAGCTTTCACCGCTACCATTTACCACGAATAACAAAAATTGTAACATCCCCTGAATTTTCCGAATGACGCCAGCAGTCGAGCTAGGGTAGTCCTAGGTCGATTGCAAAACAACTTTAATAAACGGCATACCGGCATATGTTTTTTAATTTTAAATGGGATTTGCAATCTAAATAATGTTTTGAGAAATGTCCGTTTAGTCTTAAATAAAATCTCAATTCTTATTACAGTTATCCCATTGTGACAATAGACTTGGGCAACGGACCCGAACGCATTATCAGCAACAAGCACATTGCGAATGGACAATGGCATCAAGTGATAGTTGAACGAACTGGCAACGATGTCAAATTAATAGTTCGCGAAGAGATTGGTGATGGCAAGGAACAACTGCATGAGGTCTCTGGAAACGTACCGGGACCTGATTCTGTATTTAATGTTGACTCCGAGAATAGTAAACTGTTTGTCGGAGGTTTTCCACCAGACTTTAACATTCAAGACGGTATAAAGTACAGCTCATTCGAAGGACAAATTGAAGATCTACGAATTGGCGATCAAGAAGCTGGACTATGGAATTTCGTCGATGGTCAGGACAATAATTATGGTGCTTTAGAAAGAGATCGATTAATGACATCAGAAGTACCTACCACAGGTTACCGATTCAGTGGACATGGTTATGTCATACTCGACTCTAAGCCATACGTGTTCAAGCAAAGGTCGAGTGTTCAATTCAAATTCAAAGTCAGTCGCGATACTACCGAGGGTCTGATTTTCTATGCTGGCAAGCACAGACACTTTATATCAGTGGAAATGAGAAAAGGAGGAATTTACTTCCAATACAAACTCGGCCAACATATGGTCACGATCGGATCGGATGAAATGTTTAATGACGACCAATGGCACAGAGTTGAAGCTGAAAGAGAAGGAAGAAAAGGACTTCTCAAGATTGATGGAAAAGTAATTTATCAAGAAGAAACACCAATTGATACGGAGGAAAATCTCAAAATTTCCGATTCAATGTACTTTGGTGGAGTTCCCCATAAGATCAATCACACTGAGATCACTACAAAGAACTTCGATGGATGCATTGATGATGTATACATTGATGGCTCTCCAGTCGATCTTAGTAAAAACTTGAAGGCGTATGGAGTGAGACCTGGATGTCCGTTGAAATTTTCAAGTGGTCTATCATTTTCGTCTCGCGCACCAGGCTACTTACGATTGGGTAATGTAACCGCTTCCAATCTTTTCCAAATCAACATGAAGTTCAAAACCAACAGCCCCAACGGTATAGTTTTCTACGCAACTAATCACGATCAAAGCGCAACTATAGGTTTAGCTTTGAGAGACGGTTCATTGGTCTTTACCAGTGGAGAAAAAGAATTGTCAACGGGATCTAATAAATACAACACAGGCGAATGGAATATTGTCACCGCGACTCACGATCAGAAGAAATTGAGGCTTCACGTTGGAGATAATGAATTTGTTTCCGATTTCGACACCGATCCGCTATACATCGAACATGGCGATATTTACTACGGCGGATTGCCCAATGGTTTCAAGACTCCTAGGAATGTTTTAGGATCAACAGAAAACTTCGTAGGATGCATTAGCGATGTCACTATTCGCGGTCAAGTCGTCAATTTTGCTAATTCCACGGACAAAAAAGCAGCAGAATTGGATAACTGCTCGAAAAATATCTTTGGTAAGTAAATAAAGTTGCTGGTCTCACTTACTCTTGTACTATTGATTAATTACGTGATTTTTGCAAAGACCGATTTCATACCTTTTGTCTTAATGGTTTCTTTCTCGCACATCCAGTTTGTCTTAAATATATTGTATAAAGGATGTTTATGTTGGGTAAATATTGTGACATTTCGCTGTAATGTAGCAATTACCCTCTGTGAGGATGTTTTCCTTTGATTGGTGGTGGGGGTGGTTAAGGTCTACCTCTGCAGATGTCTGCGTTTGTTAGAACTTTCACCGTACTGAGTTTTGGGGAATTGAAGGATTATTAGACCCGTACGAAGAACGAAGTTCTTCGAAAAGGGGTCTTATCCGTTTACCACGACGTTTGTAACCATTCGAATTTCGACCCGGGAGTAGAGGGGGGGGGAGCATCGATCATGGTCCTTAGATGACGAATCAGCAATAAAAAAATGTCCGTCTGTCAACACGATAACTCGAGTAAAACTCAACCGATTTTCAAAAACTTTTTTTTCCCCTGAAAGGTAATCGAAAAATCTTCTATGGGATTGAGTCTGAGTACTGTCGGCCAAAGGGCCACCGAGCTAGGGCCGTTTGGGTGAGTTTTGGTCTTTTGTACATAACTCGAGTAAATCTTTTCTGATTTTACAATTTATGGAAGAAACTTTTTTGAATTTGAGTCGTTGGACTTAGCTGGGGCACTAAAAACGAGTCTCTACTAGGGCTCTATGTGTTTTTTGTACATAACTCGAGTAAGTTTTTTCCGATTTTCAAAATTTTTTTTTGTTTGAAAGATGTAGGCATGACGGACAGTTTATAAAAGAAACTTTTGCCTGTGCTTAGGGCTCAAGTGTCAAATGACAAAATTTTTGCTATGTTGCAGAGGAAGTTGAGGGAAACATTTTTGGCTATGGAGTTGTGTGTCCGAGGCCTCTACTTAGGGCCCTAGGTCGGTACTAAGGTCGACTATAGCCAAAAATATGGTTTTTTCTATGTTGTAGAGAAAAGTGAGTAGAACATTTTTCTATATTTGGGGGTCAATTTTGTGCGTTCGGAAAGATTTTTTTTCACCGTTTCTTTCACCGACGGTTTTTTCAATATTGCCCAATTCGGCAATTTCCAATACAACTTAATGTGGACACTATTTCATACACTTAAGAGTTGAGGCAATATTTAGTTAATTAATTAATTAATTGTTTTAACTCGATTTTTCTGTTCAGATGGCAATATTGGCGTGTTAATTGAAGGTGACGAAGAGGAAGTAATCGTACCAACAGTATCAACTGATCTTGAAGAGAAACGTCGTCACGAGGAAGAGGAACGCCGTCGCCAGGAAGAAGAGGAGCGTCGCAAACAAGAAGAAGAAGAAGAAGAACGTCGTCGAGAAGAAGCACGAATCCAGCAGGAAGAGGAACTTCGCCGTCAGGAAGATGAACGTCGTCGCCAGGAAGAAGAGCGTCGTCGCAAGGAAGAAGAACATCGTCTACAAATTGAAATAGAAGAGCGACGCAAACTTGATAAATTAAATGAATTGATTCCGGAAACTGACGAAGAACCAATTGTGCCCACAACTGTTAGAGTAGAAACCACTCAACGAACGACACGACGGCGTCCAATTCAGGAAAATAAATTGGAACCGATTTGTAAACTGCCCGTTGAGCCAGAGGTTGATGTCGATTTTGATGCCGGTTATCGTTTCGGAACTTCGACTGATAGTCGCGTTGAATTTACTCAAATTCCAGCAAAGATTAAACGTTCATATGACATTTCTTTACAATTCAAGACAAATTCGTCTGATGGCGTTCTTTTCTATGCGGCAGATAGTCGACACACTGATTTTATAGCTTTGTATATACAAGACGGCAAGGTACGATATGTTGCCATCAAACATTCACCGGTAATAACAAAATATTTTGCTATTTTAGTTGATTCATTCCTTCAACTGTGGCTCTGGTTCTGCCAAAATGGTTTCGGAAAAAGATTACAACAACGGATTGTGGCATACAGTTGTCTTCTCTCGCCAACAAGCTAAAGGAAAACTTCTCATTAACGGCGAAGACGAGCAGTTCGGTGAATCAATGGGAAATACGCGTAACATGGCGGTTCAACCGCCCTACTCAATTGGTGGAGTAAATCCTGATTCTCTGGAAGACATGAACGTCAATTTGAAGATGACGAAAGGACAATATTTCAGTGGCTGCATACGCAATGTACAGATCGGAGGTAAAGGTCTCGGTGTACCTGAACAAACGTTTGGTGTAATTCCTTGCTCAGAACAAATAGAGGAGGGAATGTTCTTTGGAAAGGGTGGAGGCTACGTTAAGGTACGTTTTTCTGCTTGCTTGTGACACATCGATTTTCAGTGTCTCTAATGCCACATTTTGTTAAACATTTCAGTTGCGTGACCGTTTCAAAGTCGGTAACGAATTGACAATATCTTTCGACATAAAGCCGAGAACGTTGAACGGATTGCTGTTGTCTGTACACGGAAAGAAAGCTTACCTTATCCTACAACTGATCAACGGTACTATCAACTTTACCGTTGATAACGGAGATGGTCCGATTGTGGCAATTTTCAAACCAGACGCTAATGAGAACTTCTGCGATGGCAACTGGCACTCAGTGAGTGCAATAAAATCCAAATATGTCATTACATTGATGGTGAACCGGGTATCGTCCCAACCATCTATTGGTAATGCAAACAGTCCGTCGACTGACACGTCACGACCGTTGTTTATGGGCGGGCATCCCCATCTAATGAAAGCACGTGGACTGTCCATTCGCAAGCCATATTTGGGATGCATCCGTAACGTGAGAATTCGAGATGTTGCGGAAGATGTTCAACCAACTATGATGGTTGGCAATGTTCAAGCTGGCGTGTGCCCCACCAACTAGATATAAAATTTCTTTTCTACAAAATAACACGGACTTTCTCAGCGGATCATGATTTCTACATCGACTTCATCATTTTCAATGGATAAACTATTGGCGCATCGATGCGGACAAACGGCAAAGTCACACGGAATATTCGATCTTTCTATATTGATTTTTAGTTTTTTTTTGCTACTTCTATAAAGTTTCTATCGTCTATGATTTAATTCCACAATATTTTCATATTTTTCGATTCATTTTATGTTAATTTTAGCACAAGGAATGATTTAATTCTTTTTTATTATAGAGATGACACTGCTTCGGCCGTGCTTATCAAAATGACTGTCATTCACGTGCTAAGTGCGTTCACGGCTTATGTCAAAGTTAACGAAATTTCTTAAAGATAAACAGACGATTTTTCGTCATTGCGTAACGAAATTTTTTGAAGTGGCTGATAAACTGACGATTTTTCGTCATGACGTATTACCAATTTCGTCATAAATCTCGTATACTTTGACATAGCCGTCGCCGCATTAAAAGCGTGAATTTCCTAAAAGAACGTTATTGCCATCTAGAAAAAGTTTACTTTCATGCAAACAAAGGGAATATTCGTAAAATCTCCGTTTCCCGAATTACCAAATATTTCTGATAATCTTTCATCACGGTTGTAGCGAACGCATTCCTTGAGCTAAGCTAAATTCTTGAAACTTAAAGCTTTAATCTTGCAATAAATTTCTATCACGATTACTTGTTTAATTTCTTAGGCCCGTGAAGTCAAATTGCGCAGAGTTACCCAGAAACTGAAATTTAAGAGCTAGGATGTGAATTAAATAAATAGACGACGCGACGCCAAATAAGCCATTTATCATTGCACAAAAATTGATCTGCGTTTACCTTGCAACAGGGCAGACTGCCTATCAAAGAGCCATCTGTTATATTTTTTCTGAAATCTATGTGAAAACATTTTGTGGAACAAAATGAAAATCTCGGGAAAATGTTTTTCTTCTCACAAATTTTTATTTCAACCAGCATTCAACAAATGGATCTTGAGAAGAAGTATCTTAAACTGAGTTAAACGTTTTTCTGGCAAAAAAAAAAGATAACTGAGTCATTTCATGGTCAAAATTTTTGAATTCAAACAAACGTGAACATAAAACGTTCACTGTCTAAACTCACCCGACACGAGTCCCATCAGACATTCCTAAAAACCACAGCAAGTCTGGAAAATACGATTTTCGATTAGTTCGATGTTCTCGAATTGATATAACATCAGAACTACCAATTTTCGATTTTAGGAAGGGCTGTAAAAATTGAAGAACTTTTTTCCGCACGCACCGAATTGAAAAACGATTTTTCAAAATTATTATAATTTACTTGAAACTTTTTTTGGTCGATACTTTTCTATGAATTCTGTCATAATTCCACTGACTTTAGTTGGCTCATTCAAATGTACATGATGATCTCCCTCGACTGAATATATTTCAAAGTACGGATTTTTACGCATTATATCCACAACTTCATTATAGTGCGCTTGGTTTTCTACTCTTGCTCTTACTGAACTCTTGATAAAGCAGTAAGGAGACGTGATATTTCCAGCAAACAACACCAGCATGTTTTGGTCCATCATGGGTATTGGAGAAGATCTCAAGCGACCATCCCGTGCGAAAAAGTATTTGGATGGTTCACTTGTTGAAGGTAACACCGATCGCTGCAATAAGTATGGAGCTGAATCGTCTCTGATTTCCATAAAAATTCCTGATTTGATTTTAGCTAGAAGCTCCTTATACGTGTAAGATGGTGGTTCACGTTTTTCACGATTTCGACTATCAGCTTCAAGAGATTTTCTCAATCCACTATTGAAATGTTTTTGAATCAACTTAAAAATGTTGCTGTACGGCTTAAGTGTGTCTAAGCCAATGACCAAATCACATTTGTCGGGGAAAATCGATGCATAATAAAAACTGATGACTGATCCTAAAGAATGTCCCAATAAAGACACCTTTTCCCATTGGAAGTAATCACAGATTAACATGACCGACGTAAAGTAAACTTCGATTGAATAAAACATGCCATCCGGAATGCGTGAAGACAGTCCATGACCGGGTAAATCGATTGCTAGATAACTTAAGTGGTCTGGAAGCTGAATGATAAGAGGGTCGAATGATGCCGAATTGTCCTGCCATCCATGAATGCAAAGTATTGGACGCACCGCTTTAGGTCCCCACCATTTACATGCTATATGACCCCAAGGAACGTTTATCTTCAACTCTTCCACCTGAATATGAAACCATTGAACATTTTAGCAAACACTTTAATTCGCTCGAAACATACCTGGCGTTCAATGTCGTTTGACTGTATCATATCTACCCTCTCATGACAAACACAATGCGACAGAATTCAGAATTGCTACTGTGTGCGCATAAGAAACTGTGTACTTTGTTGCCTCTTACATGTTCTTACGTCTAATTAAAAATGATAAGATTATGTTAATTATGTCTATTGATTAGATCCACTACGCAAATTGACACTTGAATTTCAAACAAATATCTAATCTATAAAGTGAGGGGGCAAGCACTAAAAACGTTCAGTGGCCAACTCAAAAAGCTTAATTTTTGGTCCCTGCTGCGGACCTTATTTTCGTGAACTTTTTCACTCCACAAGGTCTGGTACTTACTTGATTTGAAGTTCTGACCATAAAATCAAATGTTGTGAGAAATCGGATTTTCAACCTCCAATTAAAATCTACAATGAAAATGTCCGGTATATCTCACTAGAGGTCCCACTAGCCGATGATAATCTACGATATTACGACAAACCCAGTGTGATAAACAAACTTTGATCCTTGCAAATAAATGATGGCTTTACTATCGATCACTATAGGACTCTTAATGATAAATCAAAACTGTCACCATACAAAGTGAACGTTGTCAATGAATTGTTGATAGCCAATATTTATTATTATTGATTGAAGTCATATCAATTCGTTCATTTAATGGAGTAATCTAAGTTGCGGGGGAAATATTTGTATACAAGGGTTTTCAAAAGAACGATTACATGCTAAACTGTCCGTTCAAAAAAAAAAACCTTGACGAGATCCCTACTGGTACTGGGAATTTGAATTAATTTTAGATGAAGTTTGAGTGAATTTTCTTTTGGCACGTTTTGGGAATATTTTCTGACGATTCGTCCTGATTGGACACTTTTCGGATGAAATTACAGGAATACTTCTTCATTTTTACGATTTTTTGATGCGCTCACAGAGCAACATACAACCCTCATTTAACTAACGAGTTACTACTCGTCGAAACAGGTTAAGATTATTATACTTCTTGTAGGAAGTTTCAATCACGCTAAGAGACACCATTTGATACTTTTAAAGACACTTCACTTGCTTATACCTCCGGATAGAGCCGACCAAATGGGGTTTATTGCGTTTACCTCGACGTTTGTAACAAGCCGGATCGGGGCCCGGAATTTGGTGGGTTTTTCATTTTTGGGTCTAAATGAGACACGATAACTTAAGTAAAACTCGACCGATTTTCAAAATCTTTTTTTCTTCCTGAAAGGTAATCGAAAAATCTTTTATAGGATTGAATCTGGGTATTGTCGTTCCAAGGGTCGCCGAGCTAGTCTAATCTTTAACGAAATTTTTGAAATCGGTCCCCGAAACAGCACAAATTGTGGGACCTGCACCATTTGACAGCACAAATTCGCGCCCGAATTATAGGCCTAACCCACTTTTAGGGTGTTTTTCAGGTAAGTACTTACTGAAGTGTAGATGTGAAAGGAAACGTTGCCTAAAACTAAAAGAAGCAAGCAATTTTGTGAATGTTATTCGAGATGTGGCAGCTTGTAAACGGCAGACAGCTCGAATCTCGACACCTAACCCCAAAACGCGCGTTTTTTTTTCGCTTCAAAAATGTAATCTTCAATTTACCTAATTACGTTAACATCTTTCATGTATTGCTGTGAATTTGGTTCAATTCAATAATAGACAATAGACATGTTGAGAAAATTTTAATAAATTATTTAATTTCATCTATTGTATGAATAACAAAATAATTTTTTCTAACAAATTAAACCTTTGGTATATGAGCGCCTTCCGGTCGGTAACCATTTTCATCAGCGACAAAGTTTATTGTATAAACTTGACCATCTGGAGCTGTCCATGAAACTGACCCCTTAACATTCAATGCTTCCTGTTCTGTTCCAACATTTTTCAGTTCAGCTTGTTCTGATCGTGAAATACCGTTGCTTGTTTCGTAGCTGTAAAATATTTTGATTTTTTATAAAAGACATGCCTCAGGATTTCACTATGTAAAATTTTTCGACTTTCTTATAAAAATCAGTGTGATGAAACGAGTGCTTCAATAAGTTTACAAATAAAAAACTAGTGTATAATTGGAGTTTTGCGCACTCGTCTTCGGCTTGTGCGATAATCTTTGCAAACCAATTCATTGAGAAACTTTGTGCAGGTATTCTCAATCTCCTTTCTATACACACTTTGCCTTCGAGACACAGTACTTTACATAATCTCACAGTACATTTCGGTTTTCACTATGCTCAACTTAAGGTATCAGGTTGAAGTACATACGCCCATATGTTCCAGTACGTTTATTTTGAGGTTATGTAAAATAATAGTCTGTCCATAAGTGCCGTAAAAAATGCGTTGATGACAAAAATAAGTCACACTTTTAGGGTGACTTCGGCTTATGACGAAGTATATACAATTTCATGACGAAATTCATAATATTTCCAGCAACGAAAAATGGCGTACTTGTCAACTTATGCACTTCATTATGAAATTTCGTATACTTTGACATAAGCCAACGTCGCACTAGACGTGTGGATTGTTTAAATTCCATTCTGGCCACTTGTGAATCTCAGTCGAATGTAACAATTGACGATGTAGCGATGTCACTTACGCAAAGTTATATCCATCAACACCAATGTTGTCGTTTTCGTATTTCAATACAGTTGCGTCTTTTGGATCTTCAGCTGGTGCAGCGAAAGCACATGCAACAATAGCGGTGAGTACAATGATGGTCTTCATGTTGGTTTTAGTTTTTTTTTGCTTTTTACAGCCGAAAATTACACTGAACACACGACTGAGTCGTTTAGAATTAGAAAACTGAATGATGACAAGTTAATTGAATCTTCAGCTATTTATATTGGAGCGACACTCAAAAAATGATTGAAAAATATTTTCGGGTGTTAGTTAATTTATTCAAGACCTATGTGCAATCGATTTTGCAAATTAGGAGGTAACAAAAAAAAAACACATACGACATTATGAGCGTTGCTCTTATGTTTATTTATAAAATTATTAAATTTCTTGGTTATATTTGAAATATTCAGGTTATTGAAAACGAAGATGAATTTCGCTTTTAAAGTCTTTTCTTCATTTGACCTCTAAGTTCATATACATGAGACAGTAAATTATATAATTGGATTTTTTTTCGGTTACATGATTTTTAAGTGAGTTTCTCAATTCTTAGCCAAAATGGAAAACTTAAATGCATTTATATAATTGTTTGTCGTCGCCTCGTTTTTTTAGAATGTTTTTGTTAAGAAATAATTGAATTTCGAGTTTTATTGGATTCGTAAATCGCATTGACGAATCGCAAAGTAAAACCCTTCCGATCACACCAACAACACCTCAAAACTATACACATGGTTAAGTTACAAAAGTCAGGTAATGGTCTGAAAAAATGTTGAGGAACTCAGAATCAAATGCATTGAAAATTAATTCTTGTTCGAATAAAATAGAGAAATGATTACGCCGCAGGCCGTGATCATAAAAGCGTAACAAAAAAAGCGGGGTCAACGGGCGGCAGCCACCGCATAGGGGTGTCAAGGGAGCAGTACTCCGTTGCGGGTCTAATGGGTGGAGCCCCAAGCGGGGTTTGAGATAGAGCACCATGCTCGTAAGACAGCCTGCACGGCGTAAGGAAGAGACCTCCAAAAATAAATATACAAATGTTTGCATACGAAGCCTCAAAATCCTTATTATGAGACTTCTGTATTTTGAGGCCTCCGGATTTTGAGGCTTCCGAATTTTGAAAATTCGTTTTTTGAATTTTCCGGATTTTTTCTTCTGTATTTTGCAATTCTGGATTTTGTGGGGAAATCATTTTATGCACTTGTTGCACCATGTTGCACAAAAAATGTGCAAATAATGTGCTAGGAAAACTAGGTACTATTTTTCGTACAAAAGTATGTAATATTAAATGTACTTCCTAAACAAATGATATCTGCAGATTCTTGAAGAGTACACTAAATTTGCAGAAAGTGTACATCATTTATTTTGAATTGATAAAAAATGTGGAAAAATGCAACGGTCCATGTACTTTTCCATACACATTTAATTTGCGATTGTATCAAAAGTACATACATTTCGTGTGGTCTTGCGTTATCTGGGTCTATTTATTTATTTTAACAATTTTGTTTACCCCCTCCCGGGCCCAGAATTTATCTTTAATGATATTCCTTGCTTCATCGATTATATGTGGACATATATGGAGACTATCCAATTAGATCAAGGTTAGCATAAGGGTTTGATATACAGGACCTTTTCATATGAAACTGGACAGTCTACTATGTTTGTCACTTTCACACTTTCATTGAATGCCCTGTATACCTACTTAAGTTTCAACTGTTCCGTCTGTTACTAAATCTTAAATTTGTATGGGCGAACATCGTTTTGAGTAAAGAAAGAAGTTCATTTAATCTTATTAATTTAATTACTCACTTGCTCTGCTTAATGCATAAGATGAAATGAATTATTCACAACAAACCATGTTCTTCCATACAAAGTTAGTGCCCTGTCACCGACTTTTTTTGTAGCACTCAGTTGTTCTATGGTCAGTTTTTGAACTAATTTCTTGATCTATCGACTTTCGTTTTATTTATCGTTAAAAATTTTTCATTTTCAACACGCTTCAATGATACTTCTCCAATGTACCAAGTACTCTCAGTGTTCCCGATATTAATCTTCCATCGTCTCAGGTCAAAATTACAAAGTTTCGTAAGTCGTACAGAAAAGGATAATCATTAAACATTTTGCACTGATTTGCATTGGTTTGGAACCGTTTAAGAGAGTCCGGGTAGCTCAATCGGCTGAGCAATGGACTCACACTCAATATGTCCCGGGTTCGATTCCCAGTGTAACCAATGTTTGAGGGTTTTTGCTAATCATAATTCATGCTATTAGTGAGCTTCTAATAGGTTCTACCGACCGTAACAAAGTCGTTCAAACATTTAAGAAATCTTGTAAATTTCTCGTCCAGCAACATCTTGGCCAGAAACGTCAAGTTTAAAAATAAAATTACATCTGTGTTTAAGTAGCACCAATATTAACTCAAAAAGACATCGACGCCGAAAAATTTATCGAAAAATCGATAACTTGGTTGAGAGTTGGCCAAAGAAACCATAGGCAGACATAACACGCTTATCTGCTTAGGTACAAGATAATCTCCACCCATAATCTAATCTAAATCTAAAGTTTGAAACCGGTTCCTACATATATTATTTCTCAAGCTCATTATTGCCTTAAGGACCTACACAACGACTTCGATATAGAATGCATGTCGAAAGTAGTTACTACGAAAAAATGTCATTCAATCCGAAAAACGCATGTTAAACCACAAAAGCGTTGAAGCTATAAGCCATACGAATTGACATGTAAAATGATAAAACATATGCAAGAGGCCCGTCCGTATCAGAATAGATGTGGTAAACAGAATACAGAATAGATATTGCAAAAAGTCTCAAACGTAAATATTGACTAAATGTTCTGTGTACAAACACGTGCTTTTAAATTTACTTGTTATGCTGTTTTCAACATTATCGACATTATCTCTGTTTTCAGTGTATTTTTTGTATGGAAAACCTTGAAAACAGCTGAAACTTGATAACAAGTAAATTTATAAGCACACGACGGTATGAAATTAGGTCGACATTAAATTGGATTGGATATTGCCGAAAGGGCAATATTCAAAACTCCGTCCGAAGCAACGGCGAAAAAAACACCTCCAAATCCCTAAAAAAGCCCAAACTTAAAACAAATTGTACGAAAAAGTTTTTGAAAAAAATGCTCTAGGGCCGATTTTAGAACCGACCTAGAGTACTTTTAGGAGACCACTCTGATCCATACTTCCATGAACAAAGAAGTTCACCTCTTTTTGTCTGCAACACAGCGCATCATCAAAGAAATATTCAGGTTAAACCACCAAATAACGCGTAGGGTAGCGTAGCGTGAGTTGAGCCCACACTAAGGACTCTACAGCCCGAACCACTCAACAGATTTTCACTAATTTATTTTTCGTGATTTTCTAATGTCCATATCTTTTATTTAAAACCTTCAAGGGCGATTTACGTTCTAATTTCGCAAAAATAAAGTCAAAAAGTTTCACAAACCTTACAAAAAATCATGTTTTGGACCACTTTTCAAAAGTTCTTAACCGATTTTGTCCTAATTCAATTCCGTAATCATTTTTTCAATTATTTTTCAGAAAAAAAAGATTTTTAAGATCAGATAAAATTTACCCGATTTATGTAGAAAAAAAACGTTTGGCCCTAGTAGAGGCCCAGTTTTAGGGACGTATTCGGGCAAAAAATTAGAAAATCAGGAAATATTTACGCGTGTTGTGTACAAAAGGCCAAAAACCATTTAAACGGCCCTAACGCGGCCTCGACGGACGGACTGACAAAATTCTTTTTACATTTTTCTCTTATTTAGAAAAGGAACTGGTTACCTTGTCGAAACTTGTTACGTGTCGAAATTCGCGACTGGTTACAAACGTCATGATAAACGCATATAAGATCCCTTTTCGAAGAACTTCGTTGAAGAATGTTATTTCACGGACAAAACAATAAAATCTCAAAAATTTAATTACAAGACAAACGAACAAGAATCGAAGGTTGTAAATACAGTCATCCCTAATCATCACGTTAAGTAAGTTTAATTTAAATTATTTCAATCGAAAACGGACGCTGTTTCTGCCGCATGTTAATACTACGACAATATCGGACTTTCCATCATTGTTCAGTAGCATTTCTTTAAAAGATAATAATAGTAAGACTTAGTGAGAGATATCCATTACAGTTTTCAATCAGTAAAAACGGACATTTCAAAAATCTTTTAAAAAACCATTTTTTCTCACCATACTGTACGTAGCGAAGTTACTCTGCCATCGGCAAAACACAAACACTAGCTCGCGTAAGAACAGAGCGTATACAAAATCAATAAATTTACCCATAAAGCTATGGGACATTCTCAACGAAAAGTGCGACATCTATTATCCTTGTAATGTTGATATCATGAACTAAAGATAGTCTGCTCCAAATGTCAAGTGTATAGAATGTTGCCATCTATTTTCGTTAAGAACTGCTTTATAGAGGAACTGTAACCGGTTATTTTCGTTAAGAACTGCTTTATAGAGGAACTGTAACCGGTTCTGAGTGTCAGTTCCATGATTTCAGTACGGAGAACCAGTTCCAAGGAACCTTCCGTTACTGCAAAAAAACAAATACGAGGAACTAAGGACTACGCCAAGAGCAACATTGAAATTATCTTTTTTCGAAACAAAGAATTGTTTTTCTTTGAAAAGCACAGCCTGATTCTGGACCAGCCGCAGTGCGGCTCCACCTACTAATTGAAAAGAATGGAGGAGAAATATTGCCATAAAAGTCAAACTACCAATACCTCGAACCAATTTCGAATTAATGTTTCAAATCTTTCGAATTAGAATTTCGTAAAATGATTTCTAATGAAAGACTCAATTTGAGAAACTCTGCCTAGTGCGAGGTTTGATTCCACATCTATTTATTGTCTCTGCCCCTAGATGTCTCTTCTCACTCAAATAAACTCTTACAAAAAAAGAAAATCCCAAAAGTTATGAGCCGTTATTGTGCGCATTATTTTCTACGATTTACGATCAGTCGAAAAAAAATAATTAGAATGAAAACTACGAAAAGCGTCGTGTTAAATTATTAAAAACTGTTAGGTATAGTTGAACTAGATCTAAAACCATCTAAAACAACCTTTGATAAGTATGTGTAAATTTGACACGCCAATAATAGCAACAGAAGCAATGCGCTCTTACAACAACTAATGCAGCAAGGAATAGGTGATGCCTTTGCTTTAGGTACAGCCCTTCTACCACTTATTTTAAAATATTTTTTTTCAAAAAAAGTTAGATTTTTGGTTTGAATGCAGTTTTAATTTTTTTCCATACAGTTATGCCGTAATTTACAATCGAGGAAGATGGGCTCCTTCTGGACGAAAACCATTTTCGTCAGACACGAAATTCAATGTGAAAACTTGACCATCTGGAGCTGTCCATGTGATTGATCCACGAACTTCAATACTCTCTTGTTCTGTACCAATATTCTTTACGATACCTTCTTCAGTACGTACAACTCCATCACTTTGTTCGTATCTGTAAAAAGAAGTGAAACATTTGATGAGTTAAAATTGTATAAATCCACTCCAAAATATTTGAAATTAGGATTTTGAAGTAAGGCCGAAACTGGAATGAACGTTAGGAGATAGCCACGGGTATCCGAGTGAAATCGTAGGCTTTATCATTTTTTGGATAAAATGTTATTTATGAAAACTTTAACAAATCACTCCTCTTGTCAGACATGTTGAACGGTAGGAAAATGTTAGCATCGCCATCATAAACGGAGAATCACTGTGAACGAAGTGACTATTGTGGGTGTAAATAGTCTTTTTTCACTATTCGCCCCGAGGGAGAGTTAATATTTTTTTTACAAAATGTGATGGAAAGAGAGCTCCCTGAGCGAAAAATGAAAAGAGACTATTTGCTCTGCGGGGCAAAAGCACCTACCTACTGAGACAGTGTCTGAAACCTATGAAATTTCAATTTCAATTCGTCACAAATTGAATTATTTCACATTTCTTCCATTGCAAAATAATTTGAAAGGTTTTACGTTACGTTACAAAAACGAACAACTAAAAAAATGTGGAAAAACTTCACTAAACGTAAAACAAAAGAAAATATCATAAGTTGCAACGAAAATGTGCCAGGGGGCGGGCGTAAGGAAAAGGACCTGGAATTACGATGCTCAACAATTATTATTCCACGGATTTTGTACTAATATTCCGGGGAATCGTAATCCGAGAGGAAATTATCACATGTTAAGGAAATCGATTCGGATATGTAAGTAATTGAAAAAGTGCATGACTACGCCGCGCTTTTTACAGCTTCGTCGCTGTTTCCAGTATTCAAGGAAATTTTTTATGGACACGGAAACTTAAATCTAGTTTTAGGAAACGATCTATTTCTGCTTCGTGACAAGTAATTAAAAAAATAGATTACTAACTCAAACTTGTAGCCAGTTGGATCAACATGATCAACTGATTGTCTTAAGACGGTAGTATCACTGTCAGCTGGAGCAGCTACAGCCAATCCAATCACAGCAGCCAATAAAATGTAGAATTTCATTTTGTTTTGGTTTTTTTTTATTTCACAGATAACTAAACAACACTAGGAACACTGATGAACTGATGCATTTGATCGATGAATCTTAAGTATTTATACAAAAAAGCTAAAATTAATTTGAACGAAAGAAGAGCTAATAAGCCAATTCCAAATCAAACACATGCTTAGCACCATTATAATTTTTTTTAATTTCAAATTAATTCGCCAGATGCATTTACTGTAAATGGTTACACTGACACAACGACAGTAGCATTTAAAAACCTGAAAAAGAAACTCGAATTGGAATAAAGTTCGAATAAATGCCTCGAAGCTCTGTTAATCAGATACATGGAAAGTGAGTAGAAATGGTGATAAGGTCAAGTCCATCATATGCAAGGGTATCTAATTCTAAAAATGCATATTACCATAATGTCAATGGATCAAATATAATCAAAATTTATAATCAAAGGTTAATTATTCAAAAGATGTCACTTGTGTGACAACGACAATAAAATTATTAAAATTGGCAAAAATGTATATTTTATGATGATGAACTGAATCGAGTCGATTTTTTAATTTTTTCTCTTTTTAGTAGCGTACGAATTAGGGCTAATGTTTTTTCGTGTCTCTCTTATGTATCTTATTTTAGGTCACTTGGACAATCGTGCCACGTCTCACCGAAGCGATGAAAACGTATAAAAAAAGAAATGAAAATCGCTTATCTATTTATCATTCTTTGACTATATTCCGACCCATGATGAGTCACGGATCTGTGGTATGGTAGCCAAGAATGGGCGTGAAGAAGGCAAGAAAGAGATTGAGTGAGGCACAAAGGCTAGTGTGCTGTGCATTAGCATCACTGGAGCTCTGAGGACCACGGCCACCGCGTCCTTGGAGACGTTGCTAGCAATACCACCTCTGGACTTTGAAATTGAGGCCAGTGCTGTAACTACTGCAGATCGGTTAGAGAACTCTAGTTTCCGTATACGGCCTGGTAGAATTAGCAACGTTATTTCGGATGCAATTTTTAACATGCGAAGAGACCGGATGAGGTCGATGACTGACTTTACAAGGCGATTTGAAGCGATATTTCCGAGCAGGCAAGAAGTGATGGTCATGTATTTGTTTCGCTTAATTCAATTTTTCCGGCTATTTTACCAACAGATCTACGCAACACTTGGATGTATGAAGAAGTAAATGTGTCCAGACACACTTCGTCCGATGTTAAAAGTCGACCACTGTACCAAGAGATCTCTCTCTGTCACCACGATCCAAACGTGAAGGTATTTGAGCAGATGCCAATGGCAATTTCAAGATTTTGTTTGCCTCTCCCAAGTGTCTCCCAAAGTTCATAGCACTTCGACGATACGCAGAGCCATGAATTCGACCTGAATTCACGAAAGCTTCTATGCAACTACAACGAGATATCTTGTCGATCTGGGATCGCCATTAAAGGCGCCAATTAAGCTGCTAATTGCTTCAATTAACATTTTTGCATCATGACACCAGGGGCCCAGCGATTCGACCGCAAAATGGACGAAAAAGAAATTTCTCGAGATCAACTGTTTGTATTTGTTTTTCTTGTGTGTTGCTGCTGTTTCCGCAACTAGACCGTCAGAACGAGATGACGATTTCCTATACGAGGGTGCCAATGCATCACGACAGGTGAATATTTTATAGTTTATATTCGATAGTTACGACTTTACCATAACGGCATGTAATTTTTTTCTTAAAAAAAAGTTCTGAAATTCTGAGTAATTTTCCCTAATATTGGTTGTGTCTTGTCCCCTAACCTCAAATAGTGACATCTATGTTATTCCATACGATAAATAAAATTCTCCAGCGACGCCATCCATGCTTTCATAGTTGAATACGGACTAACAATAAACTAATTCCTTAGTTGGTTTTTAAAATTTACTCACTATCGCTCTAAAGGTGAGTAAAAAAGTGAGTGAGTCGGAGTAAAAAATCAAAATTTCAATTTTACTTAACGTAACAGCATCATAGAAGCCTGCAAAATTATACTACTTTTTAAATTACCTTGACAAGAATTTCGATTTTCGTTTTTCATTAGTAAAGTAATTATTTTCTAGCTGCTTTCTCACCGGCAAGAATATGTAACTTTCTCACCGCTTTTGTGGGGGAAAAAACACGAGTTTTGTCACCGCAAGCATGAAAAATCTTTTTTCCCTGAAACGAAAATTTTTATCCGTGGAAGTATGCGCCGAGGCATCACCTTAGGGCAATAAGTTGGCATAAAATACTCTTTTTTTTGCTATGTTGTAGTGAAAATTGAGTGCAATAATTTTGCTTATGGAAATAAAGGTCGGAGGTCTCTACTTAGGGCCTTATGTCAGCCGAATATTTCTACACCGCTTCTTCGAGCGGGTTTGTCATTTCGGCAATTTCCAATAGAATTTAATACAAATAACCAAAAACTCAACACAGCGGTAATCCTTTCAACGGAGTTCGTACGGGCCCGCGAAACATTTGTTTTAATTTTGTTAAATTCGTGCTGATATAGTTCCTTGGAGCTCATGCTAGTAATTTGTGACTGACGAACAGACAAAGTGACAAATAGGCTAAGAGACAAAGTGGTAAACAGACAAATTTTCGGCCGTTATAACGGCTGCAATATTAAAAACAAAAAATAAAAAATCGGTATACAAGTGGACGAACCAAAATTAGCACTTTTCATTAATAGTATAGTATTCTAGTACATTCATCATCTTTTAATTTTACTACTTTAATGACTTCAAACGTTTCGCATGTTTGCAAAAATTTACATATAAAATCTGTTCTGTAAACAATGAAACTAGTTTATCAAATAACTACTTTATTAAAAGATGATGAATGTATATTTTACGAAAAAAAAAATAAATAAACTGAAAACGCAAGCATTTTTTATTTTTCTTCAATCGAAAATGGTTGGAAATAGTGAGAAAAGTGAGTAAATTATGAAAAAAGGGTCTCACTAACGCTTGATCCTAAAATAGTTGAAAAAAGTAAGGATAGTGGGACACACGGGCCCTGACTGTACCTTCTTCATGCGAGTTTTTCGTTGTTCTTAAATGATTACAGCATAAAGACATCATGAACTGTATTTCTTGCCAAATCGCTTTATACCAACTTCACCATCGGGTATCATCAGGGCACGGTTACTAGATGAGCTGAGAAAAAACTTTGAAATACATCGATGCCTCTATATTATCAACGTCAAGATTTCAATGTGAGTTATTGCAAGGTAATTTTGTCGCTGCTCTAATTTTCCCTAATTTTTTTTTTTGCTTTGCTTTTACAGTGAAATACAAATCGCAACGCACGGGTCTGACGTAGCTCCTAATTTTTGAATATATTTTGAAAATTGATGTAACTTCTCCAAATTTGTTACTATAATTTATGCACGGAATTGATAAGATTACTGCATATATAAAGTCCAGCTGATTTTTGTTTATCATCAGTTCAGTTTTTGTTCTTTATTCAGGTAAAGAAGAGACCTTAATCTAAAGATGAAGTCTATTGTAGTATTAGCTGTGTTGATTGCTTTGGCAGCATCAATTCCAATTGACCCACAGGACATTGAAGTATTGCGATATGATAACGATAACGTCGGCGTTGATGGTTACAAATTCTCGTGAGTGAATTAAAAATAAAATTTAAATAATTCAGCTGAAACTTAACTGTAAAACATTACAAATAGATACGAACAAAGTGATGGTGTTTCACGATCAGAAGAAGGTGTGTTGAAGAATGTTGGTACAGAACAGGAAGGTATTGAGGTACGAGGAACAATCACATGGACAGCTCCAGACGGTGAAGTTTACACATTAAACTTTGTTGCCGATGAAAACGGTTACCATCCAGAAGGCAAACATCTTCCACATTTGTAAATACTTGATTTTGTGATGTCCACCGATTAAACATAATTCTTATAGAGAACCACAATGTTCGAAATTTTTCAAGTCGTTGTTTATACTAAATAATTATTAAACGAAATGATTATTTATTAAATGTTTGTTTTAAATTACTGGAAAAAGAATGTGAGTGGATTTGGTGAAATAGATTGTTAACCTTGGGCACAATGGACTTGTCTGTTTTTTTTTTTTTGGAAATGATCCGTAATAGTAATTGGTACTAAATGTTGTTCGATGGAAGTCCTCAAAACGCTTGATTTTCATTTGTGATAAAGTCAAGGACGACAAATTACATACTTAAAAATGCTTAAAAATTTCTGTGTATGTTTTGGGACTCTTTTTTCGCCTAGTACAATTTCCGCACTCCACGCACCGTATACATGCATGGACCACTTTCTACTAAAAAATTAGTATTTTCTAACTTCTGAAGCAATCAACGATAAGAACATATTAAGGACAAATTCTGGCTTAAGAAATTTGGTTAATACAGAAGACTGAGGGAGCGGTTTTGGATTCGAACGAAGTACGAAGGGAAAGCATCGATCACGTACCCTAAATGCCGAATTGGCAAAAAAAATATCCGAAGAGCCACTAAGCTAGGGCCGTCTAAGTAGTTTTGGGTCTTTTGTACATAGCTCGAGTAAATATCTTCCGATTTTCAGACATAATTCTTGTTCGAAAGGTCTGCAACGTGGTTGTTTGAAGGTCGGTGAAACTTTTTGACTTATATCTTTGAGAAGTTAGCACGTAAATCGCTCTTCAAGGTTTTGAATGAAAGATATAGACCTCAGAAAATCAAGAAAATTGAATTAGTGAAAATCTGTTGATAATCTTTATCATTGTGATTCACTTGGCTATATAATAATAATATTTTCAGTAAAACTGATCAAGCAGTTCAAAAACGCTTTTACAACTACACTTTGTGTTAGTTGTGTTAGTATTTCGACCGATTTAACTACATTTTAAGCGGGGGGTAGGGAAAAGATACGTTAAAAACCCTAATATTTTGCTTTTAATCTTAATACTACGTTAACTACGTTAGATGGCAAAAAAGGAAAGAGAACGAAGGTACGGATAAGGGGATGGAAAGACCGGTAAGTGAGGTAGGTAGACTCGATATTAACGGATTTTCGGAAAAATTAAAATTTTTCAGACACCTCTGCGACGGAATGAGAACGGACTCCGATAGAGCCCTCATCAGAGCCGTAGCAAGACTGATATTGCAGGGGTGGCGCGCGCCCCCAAAGTTCACCAGTGTTATAAAAGTAAATAAGCTGTATCTATCGTATATGACAATGGAACACTTTTATAAGGTGTTGTGAAGATTTCAGTCCGAAGTTTAACATTCGCACAAAGCAGTTGGACGTAGAAGCTTCTTGATATTTTTTGCTAAGATTGTTGTTTTCTGAGCTTTCAATAATATTTGAAGTCGCGAGCGGAGCGAGCGAAATTTTTTGACTTTCATGGTTAGGCCATTTCAAAATTTTGGCATCAGATTAAGCCCAAAATACCTGTAATACCCGACTAGCGTAACATGAGACTTACACACTTTCACAGTTTGGCTTGAATGTATGTAAATTTAGCTAAATTGTTGTGAGTTTCAACGGACTAATTCCAGTGACTTTTTCGTACAAACATACGTTTTCAAAAAAGTGAGTCTACAATTCTCTTCCAAAATACGTTACCTGAAAGCACCATTTATATTCTTTCAAGGCTTAAGGATTAACGAAATTGATTTTTCTTATTATTTGTTGAAGCGTTTCATTTAAGAAATATTTAGCCGCGCAACGAAAATTTGATTCTATTTAATTATTGTCTAACTCTTGTATTTCAATCTGAATATATGTGAAAAGTTAGCTGATTAAGAAAATTTCTTGAGACGGTTGCAATGTTTCTAGAGGGGGCGAGGCCCCCTCTGCGCCCCCCTTAGCTACGGCCCTGGCCCTCATGCGTGCTTTTCTATGCAATTTAACGGTGCTATAGTGGAATGGCAGATTAAATATCATCCTTAAGGATTAAGAATTAATCTGCGTGACTTGTAACTTGCTTAAGTGGCTATTAGCGCAGGTTCCTCACACCGGACACGCAACAAAATTGACCGAAAAATAGTAGATGAGCTTTGAACGCCAAGTGAGTACAGTAGTGAGTAGAGTACTTGTATCGAAAATCTGTAGGGTTGTACCCACACTAAGGAACCTACCTGGTCGTTTTTCCCATAATAATGAGGTTTTTTGTGCAATTTTGGGACAAATTGAGAATTTTCTTTGTTCAAGAAATGGAAACAAATAAAAATAGAATCGAAAATATGTAATGAAATTATCTTAGGATACAACCTAGACGTTTGTAACCAGTTGAATTTCGAACCGGTAGTAGGGGGGGATCACCGATCATGGTCCTTAGATGACGAATCAACCCGTCGTCCGTCCGTCCGTCCATTTAAGTGGTTTTTGGTTTTTTGTACATAACTCGAGTAAATCTTTTCCGATTTTCAAAATTTTTGTTTTAATCAAAAGATAAAGCAATTCCCTACAGTTTATAAAAGAAACGTTTTTGAATCTGAGCGGCTGGACTCAGCCAGGGCTCTAAAACTGAGTCTCTGCAAGGGCCCTACATGTTTTTTGTGCATAACTCGAGTAAATCTTTTCCGACTTTCAATTTTTTTTTTCAATCGAAAGGGTTGGGAATGCCCAACAAGAAAGAAGCGGACCCACCAGGGCCCTACTTGTTTTTTATACATAAATCGAGTAAATTCCATCCGACTTTCATGCTTCTTTTTCTAGTCGATAGGTAATGAAAGCCTTAAGAGCATCCAAGAAAAAATGTGGGCCCGGGCCGAGCCTAAGATGGCCGCTAATGTTAGGGTGAATCGATCTATGCAATTTATTTTGGAAAAATTCAAATATTTTGAAAACAATAAGAGATCGAAGATCGGTGTCAAAGGCAAAGTTGTTGGTTTTGGTGTGGTGCATGTCACAACGCCTGCCAATACGGCCGCTAATGTTAGGGTGGATCGATCTAGGCAATTTATTTTGAAAAATTCAAATATTTTGAAAACTATAAGAGATAAAAAAGATCGGTGTCAAAGGCAAAGTTGTTGGTTTCGGTGTGGTGCATGTCACAATGCCTGAAAAAATGTTCGCTAATGTTAGGGTGGATCGATCTAGGCAATTTATTTTGGAAAAATTCAAATATTTTGAAAACAATAAGAGATAGAAGATCGGTGTCAAAGGCAAAGTTGTTGGTTTCGGAGTGGGGCATGTCGTCATGCCTGCCAATACGACCGCTAATGTTAGGGCGGATCGATCTAGACAATTTATTTTGGAAAAATTCAAATATTTTGAAAACTATTAGAGATAGAAAATCGGTGTCAAACTTTTTTGTCTATGGAAGTATGGGTCAGAGGCCTTTCCTAATATAATATAATATATATAATATCGGGGGTAGTACAAATAACATTTTTTGAAAATATGTCTGAAAAAAGTTTTTACACTTAAGACACTTAAGAGTTAAGGCAACATTTACTTTGATACGTTCGAATCTTTTTGCAACATCTATTCTGTTTGTCACATCTATTCTGATACGTACGGGTCTTTGGTTATGTTTACGTATTACTTGTACTATGAATGTGTAAGCTCTTATTTGAACTATTTTTGTCATTGACATGACGCTCAGACATTAACACATCTTCAGTCAAGTCATGCACTTTGATATGCTGATGGATATGATGGACAAAGTCCTGACGTATCTATTTGTCTCGGTCAGAGGTATTGATTAGAAGAGCGAAGTGTAACGGAAATGGTTACAGCTGCCATCTGTTGAAGTTTTGTATGAAACATTTCTTACTCTAACCCTGAGTGTATTGTCTATAAAGTTAACTGTTGCAATGTTGTTAAAAGTTGCAATCTATATTTTATATTGCAATCTATATTTTATATTTTTGACTATGCTGATTTGGCAAATTTTATATTCAACTTTTGACGATGTTCTTCCAACAATTTTTATTTATTTATCTTTAAAATATTTTGACGATGTTCTTTCAACCATTTTTATTTATTTATTTTTTAAAATATTTTGACCTGAATTCATTTCATTTATATACTCGTTAATTATTTCACTTGATTTTGATTCTGTTTTTTGTAATATTTGTTTTTGATCCTTTCTCTATGTTAAAGTTATTAATGTTAATCAAATATTATAACGATTTCATGGGTTTTTAACGAGAGCTATG
>WJQU01002228.1:0-25000 GCA_029228625.1 Pseudolycoriella hygida | reverse complement strand
GTAGAAAGTTGCTTCCAAAGGCAAAGCTGTAGAGAATAAAATTTTAGATAACACGTGTTTCAGGTTTTAAGGGAAAAATGACTTAGTCCTTGGATATAAGCTTTTCTAGATTTGAATGGTCTGAGACGTACTTCGGTAGGGCCTTTGACATTACCTTGGGTAATTTCTATATCTTTGAAATTCTTACAGTTATAAAAAACAGAAAACGTTGGATTGTTTGCTTATTTGTACCTATATTTAGGTACGTTCGAGTCACTTTGCCACATCTATTCTGTTTGTCACATCTATTCTGATACGTACGGGTCTTTGGTTATGTTTATTACTAGGGTCACCCGTAAAGGGTGGAGCCTCCAGTTTCCGGTTCCGTTCTATTACAACGTCAAGTGGGCCCAGAATCCAGTTAAACCTCATACCTTGAGCTTCGATGATTTGAAAATATTTAGTATCCATTCTAAGGAATAATGTTGATTTATTCGCGCCCTTGAGTCTACGGTGTGCTATTCGCCATTCGGAGGTGTCAACGTGTCTGTTCAGTTGGGCCAAAGCGTTCAATATAAATTCATTTGGTTTCCTACTTGGCAAGTGAATCACGGTCCTAACGGGGTACAACCTCGGTTCATAGTGTAGCATTTAGCTCTGTGGAATGAGTGTCAAAGTTGATCTAATACCCCGAACCGGCAGGTTTGTCAACTCTTCACCCACTTGGACACAAATTAGGTCAAGGCAATCGACATAAGCCCCATCCTTTTCGGTTCTACACTCCCGTAAGATAGAACTTAACTTTTCTTTTGCTACGACCGCCTCTTCTATTTTTGGGCCAGAAAGGGTTTTATTGGACGAAGATTTGCTCGTTGGAAATTGACCGACAAGACAGATTTCTAGATTCTAAGACTCAGGACCTACACCTTCGTAACGATTGTCAGAAACAAACGCTGCAGAAGGACCATTTTTCGGTTTTTTCCTATCATCTTGTCGAGGTAGATTCGATTCTGGACTGAGTATTCGTTTCGGAGTGCTCTGTCTTTCCTGACGTTGATTATGTAACTGGTTCCTAACGTTGACCTTCGAAAATAACTGAACGTGGGAACTAGTTGGGTTTACCTGCGATTTGTTCTTCTGGTTCAGTCTTTTCGTGAACCCATTTCTACTTCCGCTCTCCTTCGGTGGCTTAGGTGATGACGATGCCCGCCGTACCTCTGGTTGTACAGTTTGACGATGGCTCTCAGTGAAGCTAACTGGCATAGTTTTACTAGGGACCACAATAGTCAATGCAATCTTTGCAGTATTTGAGCTATTATACACTCTTGTTTCCGATACAGTAACATCGCTCTCCTCGTCATCCGTCAGTTGGCCAATTTCCTCATGCACTTCCTGGTCAGTCATACCTTCCATATCGGAATCAGGGTTAACATCTATTAATTCCCCCCGCAACACGCTTCGTTCGCCTTCGTTCGAATGTTTCTACATTCCGTTGTAAATGCAGGCTATTTCTATTATGACGAGTCTCGGACAATAAAACACTATTTGTAGATTGAACTTTGTAAAGAAACATGACACCACGGAGACCCGTATATGATACACATTAATTCTTACCGGTAGCCTTTTCCGAAACCGAAATAACGGTATCCGTAATTTTCCTATACCGGTGTTAATGGTTGGTTCGGAATAATCGGCAAAAATATAAATGTAAACGGATTTCGCACCAAAAACTAACCTTGAAAGCAAGCCGTTGTTTTTTACGTCCAGCTTTACTAAAATACGTCTTGTTCGGTCGGCGGTCGTCATGAAAAAAAAAACGTGCACAGACAGCCAGAGCATTCCCATAAAGTAGCTAGCGCCACTTGGTAAATCGGCGTGAGGCAAAATTAAAAGTTACAGCGTTTACGCCGAAAAATTTTGACGATTTCATCAAAACGTCAAAAAATTGTCGGCGTAAACGGCATAATTCGTAACTTTGTCTCACGCCGATTTACTTGAACCAAAAAAATTGGTTCTCTGGTTCGTTATCTAAAAGTCTTCTGAAGAGTGAAATGGTCATTTAGACCCACTAAATCTACTAAAAACTGATCGGCGCACACGTCTAGATGGGACCCTGTGCCGGAATTATTTGGAAATTATGTCAAAAGATTCAAAACCTAACATTGAATGATCATCTTAGTACCGGTTTAACTCCTTGAGTTTTAGAGCTCCTTTTAGTGTCAAGTTGAAAACATTTGCGCTATAAATCATCAGGCAGTTCTTGAACTTTGTCATTAAGAATTTTTTGACATTTTTATTTATGTATTCCCAGTTGTAGAACTCACTCAGAGTTTTCGTTCGGAACTGCTTTCACCAGAGGAAGTTAACCCTTTAAAAACTTTTTCAACTATTTTCGATGCTAGTAGATACGAAATAAAGCAGTTTTTCGACCTAAATATGTGCTGTCTGTTGCCGTCTGTCCCTTCATTTTTTTCTAAATAGCTGTACCGATGAAAGGTACATATGTTCCGTGATTCAAGTTCAAAGATGAGCAAAATCGGTCAAGTGATTCCGGAGATATGGTCGAAGAAGTGACCAAAAACATTGTGCTTGGAGGGTCGGTGAAACTTTTTCGCAAATATCTCAGCAAGTATAGTACGGAAGTTGTTCATTTTGGTGTCAAATGAAAGCATTTGATCTCAAAAAACTGGGAAATTTTTTTTGTGGAAACTGGGTCAGTGGTCTCGGCACTGGGACCAATGGAATGGACGAAATTGAGTTTCTTGGCCATGTACGAAAGCATATAGCTTTTCGTCTATATTTGCTCAACTATGCAATATGTAGACTTACTGACACAGGAAAAGTTGTAGAGAATAAAATTTTAGAGAACACGTGCTTCAGGGTTCTAGGGAAAAATGGCCCAATCCTGGAATATTACCACTTCTAAAATTGGGCTATAAAGTCCATAAAGTCCGTGTTCGCATTTTTCATCTGTCGCGTCGAACAAACATCATTTGTCTGTACCAAGGTGGTGTTACATGTATAGTGGTCTAGCAAAATGTGATAGGGTGCACTTACATACAAGTATCAAGGGGTTTTAAGTAGTAACAAGCCGTACCAAGGGGCGAGATGTAGCAAGGTGTATTGAGTTTTTAAGATTCTAAGCCTTCTAATGTAGAGGATCCTAGGTGAACGAATTTCATAGGCTCTTTAAATTGAAGAGGGTAGAGCCCCGCTATTGATTAATAATAAAAAGAGTCAGGTCAGTTCAGGTTTAAGTGGACAGTGGACTGACACGGATTACAGTTCAGTACAATTCCATGGGGACATGTCTCTCTTTCTTTCTGCCATTAAAATCTCTATACTACACGCTTCCACCGATATCGAATCGACGCTAAATTCACGACAAACTAATGTTCCATCGCGTCGTGAATAAGTGAGAACATTACTTAAGAATCTTGTGGGAATGTCTATGTCATGCAAAATTTGTATGACGAAAGAAAAGCGTTCACGTATTCTGTCTGGGGTTTCTCAACAATTCGTGAGTTTGCGAATTCTTCGATCATTTTGTATGAAAGTGAAACTCAAGTGGTCTCAGATTCTTCATATATATGACTCATTCGATTCCATGGACCTTTAGAAGAAATTCGTAGAAGATAATCCAAATTCCATCTGAGCTGTGGAATATTAGAAGAAATTCTCTGAATGAAATAGCCCAAAACTGTTTTTCTTTAAAAACTTCAAGACGATTGAGTGGATTTTCCTGAAACTTCTCACTTAAGTACTCCTTAAGTAGTAGAAGAGTTTGAGCCCCCACTTGCAGATCACGTGCGAAACTCTGGTACAAGTTGTAATTGTAAAAAATATGAAAAATGGCAAAATTTGGAAACTTCATCAATTTTTTATGTCTCCAACGAATTTATTCCGATTGGAATCCGTACAGAATAATGGTTTCATGTCCCAGGAAGCCTCAGTGTTTCTGTCCGGTAAGCTTTCAAACGGATTTCTCTGTTGCGAATCATAACTCCAGAGTAGTCCTGGAAGTTGTCATTCACTATTTTGGCAGGTCCAAAAATGTTTCGGTGACCATGACTACACAAACGTAATGTCACCATTCCACAGCTCAGATAGACTTTTTTTCGGAAAAAATGTTCCTGTACGAATTTCTCCTAAAAGTCCATGGAATCAAATGAGCCATGTATATGAAGAATCTGGAATCTGAGAGCAATTGAATTTCACTTTCATACAAAATGGTTGAAGAATTCGCAGATTCACTCTTAATTATTTAACTCTTGACTATCCTTACCCGTCGCCAATCTGATCAGCGGACAATTCTATTTTTCGTCTAAGTCATTGCCCTCAATTCGATATTAATGATTTACAACGGTAAGAGGAAGATGGCGCACAAAACTTTTTGTATCTAGAAGTTCATACGTAACATTGAGATTGAAATAAATAAGACTTTATCAAGCCGCCTTTATTGTTTCGCCAATACGACATACATTGCAAAAACAGCTGAAATTTGACCCGAAGTAAAATTAAAAAACAATGGCTGTATTGTCAGTTGTAAGGGATGTAACGATAGAGTTAGGGCCGCATAATTCTTTGCATTGCTGGATGGATGGACCACCACGTTCCACTTTTTTTATGTCCACTTGTTGTATCAGCTGTTAATTTATCTACGAACCAGAGCCGTTAATTTTATACGAACACACATGAAACTTTACATTTCCTTACCATTTTTTTTTAGATTTATCAGGTTGGGTCGGTCCATTCCTGGTCCTTGAAACACAGATCTGATGATCCTTTGTTTCGTATATAGTTCATCATGTAAATCTAGGAAACCTCCCAGTCCCAGTTAGGAACCTATCTAGAGCGGCAGGTCTCATGTTTCTCACTGTTGCGGGTTGGACCACATGACTTCCTAGAGTCCTAAGCCTCAGTGAGGAAAACTTCGGGCATTCGCATATAACGTGAACGCCCGTTTCCTCACTTAGACCGCAGGTACAGTTGGGACCGTTAAAGATCCGGTGATCGCACCCACCACCCTCTTGATGCGCTTCCTGTCCATGTTTAGCAGTTCTCTGGCCCACCTCCCATCGGACAAAGGGAAGAAACGCTTCGTGTTCATTCCTCCTTCATAGGCGCTAGAGATGAGCGGGTTGACCGAAACTTCGAAAAACCCGGTCCGGCTCGGGTTGCTGTATTATTTTATTCGGGTCCCGATCCCTAATTGACTTTTTATATTTTACAAGACTCGTCTAAATTTTATCATCTTACATTACACGAATTTTGTTTTAGTCTAAGGTCCGTGAAGAATGCAGATGTCGGTCCTTGAAATAATTTTTGTTTAGAAGTAATTTGGGTTGTTAGTTTCGAAAAACTTGAGTGTCTGGTTCGGTCCAAGTCGGGTTCTCAAACAGTTCGGGTTTCGGGTTTCGAAAAATTTTGTCGGGTCGGGCTCGGTCCGGATCGGGTTTTGAAACAGTTGGGGTTTCGGGTTTCAGGTTTCGAAAATTTTAATCGGGCTGGGTTCGGTCCGGGTCGGGTTTCGAAAAATGGTCGACCCGCTCATCTCTAATAGGCGCTCCAATAGTTAGCGAATTTCGACCTCACCCAGCTCTTCATCGCTTTTACGCATGCCGAGTGTGGGATGGGTATAAGAGGTTCCGGCCCGCAACTCAATGTTACCTAGCCTCTTCTCGCTAAATCATCCGCTTTCTCGTTTCCCTCCACACCAGAGTGTCCGGGAACCCAGACCAGCGTAACCTGATTTCTCAGTCCCATCCGGTTCAGGGTTTCCTTCAGCTCTTTTATTAGCTTGGATGTCACGACAGGCGACATGAGCGCTTTAATCATCGCCTCACTGTCAGAACAGTCTCTCACATTTTCTCCACATGCCTGCCATCAGTGCCGCGAAAGTTTCAGCCTGAAAAAAATCGGCGTATCCACCTAGGTGTACCATCTTTCCGCCAACGGTTCCGGATAAAATACTCCGACTCCCGTGCCTTCTGAAGCTTTAGAGCCATCAGTAAAGCTAACAGTTCCTTCATCTGATAGGCCATTCAGACCTGCTGGGTACGACAGCCTTTTTTTTGCTGGGTACGACAGCCTCGAAACGCCTTACGAAGTCTGTCTCCGGTTTCATTCGGTCCCGAGGTATCGCAAAGACCTCATTAGTGATAGCCTTCTTGATTTTCCCATGGCCCGAAATGAAATTTGGAGTCCAGGGATCGTTCTGAGACAGCCTGTCCGCCGTAGCAAAAGCTTTCGCCTTCAATGCCACATGGACCGGTGGCAGGTTAATTAACGTCGCTATAGCCGACGTAGCTGTCGATTTCATAGCTCCGGTAACACAAATGCATACCAGCCTTTGAATCTCATTCATCTCTTTCCTCGCACTCCTAATGTCGAGCCTCGGCCACCATACGACGCAGCCGTGACTCATCATGGATCTGATAACTGCTTCATACATCCACACTATAGCTCTGGACGGCAGGCCCCAGTTTTTTTCAAACGAATTCCTGCATATCCAGAAAGCTACTAGAACCTTCTGTGCCTTGTCCTTGACATGCTCGATCCAGTTCAACTTACGATCGAGGATAACTCTCAGATATTTCACCCAAGCTCCGGGAACGATATCTTTATTATACAGCCTCAATTTCCCAACCCGTTCATGATCCGACGTTCTCCTGCTAAAGAGAACTATGTCAGTCTTGTCCGGGTTTACTCTGAGACCGTTGTCCCGACACCATCCCCCTACTATCTTCACCGAATATCTCATTCTGTCACCCAGTGCACTCTCAAACTTACCTCTGATCAGAATTGTCAGATCGTCTGAGTACCCTTGAGCGAAGATTCCTTCATCGTTAAGCCTCCTGATGAGGGAGTCCATGACCATACACCACAGCAGCAGGGATAGTATAACCCCCTGAGGGCAGCCTCTAGATGCCCAGAAACTTGCCTAGTGGCCACACAGCGTGGCCTCAAGTGCCCTGTTTCGGAGCACACTAGTGATCCACTTAGTCACCATCGGTGCTACTCTTTTGCTCTCTAGGGCCTGGCGAGTGATCTCAAAATTGGTGTTGTCAAAAGCGCCTTGAATATCCATAAAACATCCAAGTGCAATTTCCTCCCCTTCGAAAGACCTCTCTACCTTAGCCACCAGACAGTGTAGAGCAGAATCAGTAGATTTACCTACCTGGTATGCGTGCATGCGTGGTATGTGCAACGGATACCTCGGAAGGATTTCGTTCCTGATATAGAAATCTATCAGTTTCTCTAACGTTTTCTTTACGAAAGATGTGAGACTAACAGGCCTGAAGTCCTTCGCCTTGCAATGGAAGGGTTTACCCGGCTTCGGTATAAATGTTACCTTAAAGGTTTCCCACGCCACTGGTATGTGACCAAGAGCATTTCCTTACCATAATCTTACTATGCAAATAGACTGCTGCTGTTAACATTTTTCCTGTGAATAGCTTCATGGACTTTTTCGCTTCCTTTCGCTCATCGTATAGTCCAGACGTGCGCCAACCTTAATTTTTACCATTGCTTTGGTTCGAATTGTAGCTTTAAGAGTGCCGACTGTTCTCACAATCTCAACGGCCGAGATTTTCCAACATTTTACTGATTATGGAATTAAAGTGTTTACCGAGTGTAATCCAACTAGGAAGAAAATATTTACCTTGTAATGTAAGCTGGAAATCGGCAAATCTAAGGAATTCACAAATATATTTGATTTATCGTTAGGAGTACTCCCTATAGCTGTCACTGGAATTCGGCCAACCTGATTTTGTGCAGGGTATACTTTGGAGTTCACAGGGTGTGCATATCTTTGCTCCCTGATTAAGCCGCATAAATAATTTCCTGTTAAGTGTAAACATTATGATTTACGACAGTCTTTGAAAGAAATACGATACAACGACCTCACCACAACTATTATTTTGCGATCGTTACTAGAGAAACTTAGGATTTCACCTCATATTCCACGTTATTATGTAAACATTTTGTTATTATTAACCACAAACTGTTTTTGCAAGATTCCGCTATCCTAAAATTACACAAAAAACTTTCATATGCAAGCAAGAAGGTAAACAATAACAAACGTGACATTTGGATTTTCTCATATATTGACGTCTAGTGCATGAGTTTAATGTCTGCCTTTTAAGAGTTTTAAACGCACTTTGTCAAACAATCACCACAAAAACAACTTTTGTTATTTTTGGAGGAAAATTCAAATTGTGTTCCATGTTGTACTCGGGCGTTTTGAGTGATGTGTTTGTATGTAGAGTGTCTACATTCACGCATAGTATTGAGAAGGCTGAGATCAAGTTGATGGGAGTACAAAAAAAAACTTAGGCTAGAATAACACTTAAAAAAATATCACTCCGTCTGGAAACTACGCATGCGCATGTGGAGTGATGTTTTTTTAAGTGCAAACCAGGGCTTTATATACGAACACATCACCTATCACATTATACACACCGAGCCTAACTAGGTGTTACATTTTATGATATATATTCCTCACGTTAAAGTCAACGTATAAGTCACGACGGTCAAAACGTGCACAGAGCTAATTAGTTTGTCAAATTAAAGTTCTTTTTTTTGTGAAATTTGATTTTGATCTAATCGGTTATTTCAATTTCATTTTGTAGAGCGCTCTAGCCAGCAAAGTGGGTTTTCAGGTAGCTGTTAAGTATTTCTTTTTCATTATTAAGCGTATCTATTGCAAATCGGAATGTATACGAGGAGAAAAAAACTACTTAAGGAGCATAAAATCCGTTGATCAAAACCAAAGATATTCGAAACTAATATCGTGAACTCAATTAAAAACCAACGCAATATTTATTTGTAATAAACTTCCATTATAATTTATGAAATAATATTTTATCGAATTTTCTCTTCTTCCGCAGAAGTTAAATTGCCAATAAGAATAATGTGCTTTATCCAACCATCCAACTTCTCCTCTATGTATGCCCATTCATCAAGAATTTACATCACGGCCGAATGTATGTAATTATTTTCTGTTTTTAAACTTTAGATCCGACATGGAAGAAGAAGCACTTTACTGTTCTTAATAAAATATCAAAACGAAAATACAAATGCAACGACTGGTGTCTTTGGTGTGTTGCGCTTTCGTTGCAAATCTCATTTTTTTTGATATATTTGAGCTTCCTATTTTGATATAAGAACTGTCCGGCACTACGTAATATTGTAATGTATCAATGTGATTATAAACAAATTGCTGTGTGCAATGGAATGATGTGCGCTACTAGAAAAATTCATTTAATTTGTGCAAATAAAAACGAGTTTTATAACATTTTATTACTCTTTATTAGATGGGTGGTCTTTTGTTTAGCAAATGCAGCGTAGATTAAAAAGATTTGCTTTACTTAAAATTAATTTCAATCGCTGATATCAGGGAGTGGTGAACTCCACTTGTAATGAATGACGATAAATTACGCAGAGCAGAGATAGGATGGGTATAGACGAGCTTTGAGATAATCGTTTTATTTTGTTCTCAATTTAATTATCGATAGAGCAACATTCTAGACGAATTGATCAAGAGCATTTTTTGAAACTACCAGAATTGTTTTCATGTTCGCAGGGAACCGTAAGTTTCGATAAATTCTCGATAAAGAAGATGAGAAAAATCCCTCGTTATAAGCGGAAAATGTTAGTCATTGTTTCTTCTTCCAGAACGACTGATATCGATTTAAGTGACAATGCTTAACTGTACGCTACGCAAAAATTTCTTGAAAGTATTTTGCTATGTGTATTCAAAAGTCACAGTTTCCAGACACAAGACCTGTGCGCCGGTCTATATTTCTCGCCGCGGATTTGTTTTTTTAAAGCGTTGGTGGCGGCGCTAGAAAAATATTCGACGGCGGTGATCGGCTCACACAAAATTTGTATCGGCGGTGGCGGTGCACGTCGGCGTAAATCGGCGCTGATACTAATTTTCTTAATAAAAAAAGCAACAAAGATGAACTTTTTTTTTGACGATATCAGTTGAAATTTGCAAAAATAACAACGATATCAGTTATGTCGAGTTATTGCTGATAGACTTATGAACTTATTTAAGAGGGGCTATAAGGAAGAACGGGTTAGCTCAGTGGTAACTTACTGGCTTTCCACCGAGAATATCCACACTCAGGCTTCATAATTTGGGTAGGTGTGAATTTCGTGCCGCAACGAATCGTACATACAAGAATGACAAATATCTGAGTCTGACTTTGGACGGAGATATAATTAGAACCAGAAGAAATCCTAATAGTAAAATGCTAGCCACCGTTAGGCGTGGTTCGAAATTCACGTTAAGCATGTGGTCCAAAAAATGCCTGCCGGTAAAATACATTGATGGGGCAAACCGGCATTCTAAGCCCTACTAGTTTCCGCACCTAATTTATCATAGATGGCACTAGGTTTGTGTGCAATTTACCACTGACACAGTAAGAACGTCGGTAGTGAAAGGATTTGTAAGAGAATCCTTGTGAGCAAAAAAAGCTCACAAAAAATTGCGGAACTAGTACATAAAATGATCTAGCCTCTGACCCGGACGGGTTGTAACGGCGGATTAATATTATTATATTATAAGGAAAAGTCCTTCTCTCCGTAAATGACAACTTATTACTTTCTTTTCAACAAAGGACGAGAACGGTGATAAATCCCACTAATGGGATTAGGTGCTGCAGGACTATCCTGTAAGTCCTTAAAAATTGTTGAAAATGATTTCCTAATTCAATCGCCGCGCAGCGAAAAATATTTTTGTTTTGCCAAGGAATTTAACAGCTGATAATGTTGATAAGGTTTCAATATTTAAATAATTTTCAAAGCTTATATTCAAAATATATGCAGAGGACCCGTACGTATCAGAATAGATGCGGCAAACAGAGTTGATGTTACGAAATATTGTAGAATTGGAAGAATGATGAAGAATTGTGAGTGGCTTTTAAATGTTGATTCAAGCGGGTGGACTTTAATCTGCCGAAGGTACAGCAGCCATAGTAAAATATTACTTCTATGGGTGCAATTGTACCAAAACGAGAATTTAGTCAATTTTTACCAGGATTTTCCCTCCCACTTCATACACAAGCTGTAGAACGGTGTGTTAAACTGGTTACGGAAACTTCTCTGAAGGTAGCAGGTGCTGAAAAAAGAGACGGCTATATAAGAACAACTTTATTTTCGCGTGCCCAAATGCCACAATTTCAATCTAAAAAAGATTACAATAACTTTTGTTGAACAAAATAAAATCAAACTTGGAAATATTTACTAATACAAGCTGTAAAAACTGAAATATCAGAAATTCGTGTTTTCTCATGCTCCTACCGTTACCTCTTACTGCCTTCACAATAGTCGCTCCTCTTCAATGGTTTCCTTTTTCCTGTGTTCACTACTAATGTGTCTATCATATCAGCAAGAAAAAAAATATTGTGCGATTTTTTCGTAAAACGCCAGCTAATGAAAAGTTAGAAATGTTCCAAAAAGTGACCATCTGGTAAGTTTGAAGCCACCACAAAAAAACTCATCAAACTTTTTTCAATTGTTCTTAAATTCGATTTAGTGCACAATAGAGTACAGAATCTGCGAAAAATAAGAACCATGATGATCAGCTTCTTTTGGTGGACTTGGTGAATTTTGAATAGGACCATGTCGAAAAAGTCGCGTATTTTCACTAGAAAAGGCCCCGCAAGCTTATTTTTGACGAAAATTTTTTTCGAGATTGCCAATAAGATTCTATGGGGATATTTTTTTTACATTTATCAGCTTGGGGCGATCCGAGGATTCGGATCTCAGAACACAGATCTAGTAATCCTTTGTTCTCTCTCTCTTCTCGCCTTCATCATCATATAAATCAAATAAACCGTCTAGTCTCAGCCAGGAACTTGTCCAACACGACAGGTCCCAGTTTGAGAACCCCGGACGGTGAGATGGTATACGTGCGCCTCAGTTGAAAGAATTTAGGGCAATCACAAATAATATGTAATCCCGTTTCCTCTCCTAATCCACAGGTGCAATCGGACGTATCCGAGAGTCCCATCTTCCTAAGGTGACTATTTAGGCCTCAGTGTCCAGTAATCGCCCCAACTATCCTCCTGATGCGATTCCTCTGCATGCCGATTAGTACCTTGGACCATTTTTCATTGGGTTTCGGGAAGAAGTGTTTCGTGTGTACACACCCCTCATAGGCCCTCCAGCGCTCTGCGTGCTGATCTTTCCTCCAGTTCCTAAGTACTCTTACACAGAGTGCCTGAGGTATTGGGATTTGCGGATCAGGTCCGTACACTGGCGCCGAAGAGCCCACTCTGGCCAACTCATCAGCCATCTCATTACCGTGAATTCCAGAGTGGCCTGGCACCCAAACAAGAGTAATCCGATTACTCCGGCCCATATCGTTTAGGTAATCTTTACACTCCTTCACTATCTTGGATGTCACCATCGGTGATGCCAGCGTGTTAAGCATGGACTCACTGTCCGAGCAGACTCAAATCGTCCGCCCATGAGTGTCTTTCGGCAACATTTCTCTGACTCCAAGGAGTGTGGCAAAGGTTTCAGTCTGAAAGACACTAGCATGAATGCCGAGGCTTTGAGAAGTGCCGGTCTCAGTCTCTGGGTTGAACACCCCAACTCCCGAGCTTTCAGCTGACTTGGATCCATCCGTGTATCTAATCAATTTACTTTCGGGTAGATGGACCGGCCAACTGCCAGACCACGCCTCCCTTTCCGGCTTCTCTATCTTCTCTATCTTCACAACAAAATCGAGTCTTCGTTTCATGCGATCCCGCGGCATGTCAAAGATTGGGTCTTGTATCAAACTACCAATCGTTCCATGGCCGACATGGACGGAAGGTCGACAGGTGGCAGATTCAACAGCGTCTCCATTGCTGCTGTTGCCGTAGTCTTCATTGCACCACTGATGCACTGACTTTTTCCAGCCTAGGCCACCAAACCACGCAGCCATGGCACAACATTGGGGTAATTATTGTCTCATATAACCATAGTATGGCTTTGGACGGTAATCCCCAATTCCTGCCGAAAGCGCCTCTACAAGTCCAGAAAGCTGTAAGTGCCTTCTCCGCTTTGTCACTTACATGTGCTATCCAGTTGAGCTTACTGTCAAAGATAACGCCAAGGTATCTTTACGGAATCCCTCATGCGGTCTCCTAGCGTACTCTCGAAATTTCCTCTAATTAATACGGTCAGACCGTCTGAGTAGCCCTGAGCAAAAATGCCTTTTTCATTTAATTCCCTAATGAGGGAATCTATCACTATGCTCCAGAGAAGTGGAGATAGAATGCCTCCCTGAGGGCACCCTCTCGCATTCCAGAGTCTAGTTTTATAGCCACATACATTGGCTTCCACAGCTCTGCTCTTGAGCATACTACATATCCACCTTACTACTATTGGCTCTATTCCTCTTTCCTCCAGTGCCCGGTGTATGACTTCAAAGCCTCTGTTGTCGAAAGCACCCTCAATGTCCATAAAACATCCAAGGGCAACCTCTCCAAACTCAAAGGACTTTTCGATCTTTGACGCCAGGCAGTGAAGTTCTGAGTCTGTCGATTTGCCTACCTGGTAGGCGTGCTGGTTTGCGTGCAAGGGGAAAACCACCAGAGCTCTCTCCCTGATGTATATTTCTATCAGCCTTTCCAATGCTTTTAACATAAAGGAGGATAGGCTGGTAGGTTTAAAGTCTTTGGCTACGTTATGCGAGGGCCTACCCATCTTCGGTATAAATGTTACTTTCACCTTCTCCCACTTCGTCGGTATATGTCCCAACATTAACGAGCTGAGCATAATCTCGCAGAGTGGCTCCAGCAGAATCTCTCCACCCTCTTTTAACAAGGCTGGAAAGATTCGAAGTTCTCAAAAGCCCATCTCAACCTGTCCACAGTTACTATCCGTTTGGCTAGTTCCCAATCCTTCTCCGAAGGTGAGAGTTGGATTGTTGAGTCAGCCACTACTTTAGAAGCACTGCAACCAGGGAAGTGTACTTCTAGGAGATGCTTCGCAGCGCTTTCATCACAGTATGTAAAGCTCCCATCTGGCCTTCGAAGTGAGTTCGGGAGGAGCCTTGAATCCTTGGCTAGGATCTTATGGATTCTGGCATAGTCTGGAGTATGTTCCATTTCCGCACAGAATCTCTTCCAAGTCTCCTTGGCTCTCCATTTAACCGCTCTTCTGAAGGCTTTTTGGGCGGCTCTGTAAGTGCACCAATCTAGGTCCCGAGCCGTCCTCTTCGCTCTGCTCCAAGCTATCCTGGCGTGGAGCCGTGGAGCCTCTATTACTGCGCTCCAGAGATGGCCGTTTTTCTTTCGGCGTGATCTCGTTTCAGGACACGAACTCTCGTACGCGTCCGTCAATATTGATGTAATACTAGCTACTGCCTCATCCAGCTCACATGAGGATCTTGGTAGAATTGCTTCTAGTCTGTTCTCAATGTGTTGTCTAAGGAAGTTTCTGTATTGTTCCCAGTTTGTTCTTCTGGGATTTCGGAATTTAGCTATCTTTGGAGCGTAGCCTCTCAGAGTGAATTGAATGCACCTGTGATCCGAGAAGCTGCAGGGATACCTTCCACGAATCTATTTGACCAGAGATATCTCTAGATGCAAGGGTGATGTCTAGCACCTCTTCTCTCCTTCTGGTGACGAAAGTAGATACTTTTCCCTTGTTTAAAATTTCCAACTCGTTATCAGCAATGAACTGTAGCAGTAAAGTTCCTCTAGGATTTGTATCCGTACTGCCCCACACTGTGTGATGAGCATTTGCATCACAACCTAGGACAATTGGGACGCCTTTTTCCTTGGAGAACTTCACCGCTTCAGTTAGCCGATCCGTGTAGGGCTCTGTCGCCGTATCTGGCATATAGCAGGAGGCTACTAACAAATCCCCGCCTGAGACCAGCGGTCTAGAAATTCTGACCACCGTTGTGTCCTCATCAAAGAACTGGTTTAGCAGCATCGCTTTAAAATCTGGTGCAACGTAGATGGCCGATCTTTTTCTTCCATTTACGTTTGCACTGAAAATCCTATTTTTATGAGGGCCGAAACTCATAATTGTTTGGTTTTTAATCCAAGGCTCTTGGATGATCACGATATTTGTGTGCCCCATTGCAATACTACGCCAATGTTCGCCGTAGCAGCTTTGCAATGTTGCAAGATGATCTGATTGAAAATGATTTCTTGATTAGACATTTTTAATTTAGAAAATTGTATACAATAAATTCCAACTTAAATAAAGATCGGATTAGCGATGGTGGGCTAGGCCTCAGTGTTACTGGGTCTTGGTCTCACCTCGTGGTACGTCATTGCACTGAATGGCAGGTACAGAGTGTCCAATTGCAGGAGAACTGTCCACTCTTGATCCACCTTTGCATGCAACCGTTGTATTGATCGAGCGTTCCAGGGAGGCCGACGTGCCGGTCTTGGTCTCGAGACTTGCATCGCTTGTACCTCCTTGTGCCCGATTTTTCGTCTCAGTGGCAGATGGACGATCATAACCACGGTCGAACTTGAATTCAATTTCGTCCAGCAACCAGAAGACTTTGAAGTCTCTCAATCGAATGGTCTCAACTGAAACTTCGTCCACTTTTAGCTAAAGTTTGGTGCTATCTCCTCGATTTAGAACGTGTTTGATTTCCCAATATCTCGTAAATCTGGATTATTAGAGCGCAGGACGTCCAGAAAGTATGCGCCGTTCGTCGACCAAGGGACGATGACGTTCATTCTCAACATACGCTTCGGCTCATTAATGGCGTTCCAATCACTCTGTGTGATACACTTCAAATCCGCCTGACTCCAGGGCTTCATCTTCGGAGTGGTCATTTCCAGCCACTGCGCTGCGCGAATATCTGCACAGCGCAGCAGTAGTTCTGACTCTCCAACGACTTTGCCTTTGAAGCTAGGGGCTTTCGTTCCGGAATCAATGAATTTTTCAAGTTCCCGAACGACGTACTGGAGAACACTGATTACCTGGTCAGCCGTGAGGGCCTGCTTCGCTCCAACGATATAGCGCGCCAGCGAAACGTCAACTGCTACCTTGAACGAAGCTATTGGTTGTTTTTTACATTTCGGTGGAGGCGGAGTCACTTCCATAGGTTTCTTGGGGGGTGGGGTGACTTTCACTGCTGCATCAGGGCTCCTACCTCGTTTCCGTTTGGTCGGTGCGGCCTCGTTAGATGGTAGTAGTGAGGTGGCTAGAGCTATGGGGATAAGTAATTGTGGCACCAAGGTCCCACTTGATGAAAAAAAAATCCGAAAATCGACCTACCCTAGGGCGTTAGGGGCTAAATCATTACAACTTCATTAGTTGAACGGTTTTGTGATTCTTTTTTGAGATCCTTTCATTTCCGAGTAAGTCAGTGGTAAGCTGTGTGCCAAGCAGCGTAAGTCACCTGTAAGATTATTGGTGAAATTAGTAGGAAATTGCCGGTAAGCCGTGCTAAGTGTTCTACACCCAACTTTCACATGATATTCAATCAGAATTTTTTTATCTGTCTGCGGTTGTGTTGCGAACTCTCGCACTAGCAAGAGTCAAGCCGTCGTGTAAGCCATTGGCTGCTAAGTGTTAAGACCTTGTGTATAGCTTTTCTATAACTATCTTATACTGATTTCTCAACTTTGACATTCAAAAGGTGTGTTAATGTCTGAAGCTTCATGTCAATGACAAAATATTACCATTGGTCAGTGACTGTTATGAGTTGTATCAATAATTTACATTCAAAACGCCACTTTGACAGTAGTATCCATTTTGAATATGTATGAGCCACGTATGAGAGATGCACATTTACACTGACTTCTAACAATTAATATTTTTCGTTTTCGTGTTTCGGCTGGTCTTAAAGTTTTAAGGAAATTGGTTTAAACGCCCCCTCGTATGATTGACCTATGCGAGTAACATTGATACATTAAAAAGATTTAATTTTTTTAGATGAACGCAAATTTTTACGAAGAAACTTTTTCGGTTTTTCGACCTAGTTGTATTAATTAATGAGTTTCGTGCGCACTAATAGGGGAGGGGGGGGGGGTTCTAAAAGCGTTCGTAGGGGGGAGGGTGTAAAAAAAATTGGAATCTTAGGCATGCGTAATTTGTGAACGGCCCCTAATCTGCAATTACTTCTCTGTCAACAACTGCGACGCAGGATCTAGAAATCGTTCAACTTTGAAATATCTAAGATTTATTATGATCGTAAAACCTAAACCATTTTTTAACTAGAGCATTCATTTTACTTACTGCACGAAACAAGAACGAATTCAATTCACTAAAGTCGTATTCGTTTACAACACTGTTTGCTAATCGATAACTTTTTGCACTTTATGACATTTTATATTTTATTCTTGATTATAAAAAAAAACTAAAAGCGACTTAACTAAATCAGAATATTTTAACATTTGCCACCTGACCTTTATTTAATTGGGTTCACATAATAATGACTGTGTCTGTGATTTTGAATATGTAATCAATAACAAAAACGTTGTACTAATTTAAAGTTTTCTGTGCAAGAGAATCGTCGTTATAAAGTGGGTTTTCTGAAATTCTTTCAGATTTGTAAATGCAACAGTTTTCGATTACTTGGCAAAAATTGTCGTTTGCATTTGCTTTATTTACATAAATTATTTTCATTATGCTACTCTACATTGAAGGTTCTTGGTGGGGGTAGGCAGTCAATGATTTGTTTTAGAATCAAACGTTGGTTGTTCCTAAATGTCACAAATTCCTTAAAAATGAAGAGACTACACCTCGCATGCTTACTTTAATTAGGAAATATAAATCCCACAGAAGCTACGAATACATGACAGCTGTAAAGCGGTTGTTTCCGGTAATGAGCGGTAGAAACCACGTTCAGAGCGAACATCCAAAACTTCTAGCATAACGTCGTAGCAGCAGTCAATGTCAGTTCTTAGTAGAGGTGAGCAGTACCGGAAAACCATAAAAAAACCCGACCCGACCCGAACCCGGCCTGAAATAATTTCATCGGGTAGGGTCAAAGTACTCGCAATTTGGAAAGAAATTCAAGATTTCCCCGCTCTGAACAGAGTCGCTTGTTGGGTATTGGCAATACCAGCAGCTGAGGCCTCAGCAGCGGGTCTATGGAGATGCGGGCTTTGTCAAGTCTCCACGACGAACCACTTTAAGCGGGGATCATATCTCACTATTAGCATTCTTAGGCAAGAACTTTGAGGAGTATTTAAATTAAATGTAGGAAGCATTTAATACATATATTTAGTTACTGTTTTACCCAAAGGTTTTTAATGATTTTTTACCTTACAACCTCAAACGAAATGAACAAAAATTTCATACAGCTTTCAAAATTTTATGTCATTTGTGATAAGGCTCGGGTCGGTTTGGAAAATCGAGTTTCGAGTTTTACCCGATAATTTATATCGGATTCGGCCCAACCAGCAATTCTGAAAACCATAACTCAATAGTTGCCACAACGTCCCGAAATTTTAGTTCGGGTTCGGGTCGGGTCGGGTTTCCATTATATATTTTTACGGGCTGCGGGTCTCGACCCAATGTTCACTTTCGGGTTCGGGTCGGGTCGTGTATCGAAAAAGGGTCGGCCCGCACACCTCTACTTCATAGACTTAACTTGTGCCATACGGCCATACAGTACTGAACTCAGATCCTATTCCATTGCCACTTGTCACCTCAAATAACCGCAAGTTACTAAGTTAAGATCACATCACAAAAACATGAACTGTCAAACTTGCGATGTTTTTAAGACTAGAACCCTGCATAAATCACAAATTATTCAAAATTGTAGCTCATGTACTGTGAGAACCAGAATTCAAAAAGTTTAGGTATGAAGGTACAAATTGGCTCTGAAAAAACATCGCAAATGAACTTGGAATGCGATGATTTTTTAAAGGAACTTTCGACCTTCATACTAAAACTTTTTGAATTCTGATTCATGTATTATTCGAGTAAGTCATCCTCTTACAGTACATGAGATATAATTTTGAATAATTTGTTACTCACGCAAGATTCTATTCTAAAAAAAAACATCGCAAATTTGACAGTTTACATTTCTGCAACGTGCTCTTAAGGGCTCATTATACATAACGCATCGCGTAAGGTTTGCGTGAAAGCACACAAACCTTACGTGATCCGATTCGCATCGCATCCAATATAACGATCCCTTTACTACTTCACACACCATATGGGTCATTGATTATAAATGGCAGTGCCGCCTTTCCATAGGGACCAATTGGATTATGGTCCAAGGCGCTGAAAAGTTGGAGCAGTATAATTTTTTCCTATTCTCAACCCTTTCAAAATTTTCGTTTCGTAATTCAAACATATTTTAGATCATGTGGAATTTTCTATTAGTATTTCTAGGCTCAAGCTTAGTATGATCCATGGCGCTGGAAAGTCTTAATGCCTCTCTGACTATACATAACAGTAGCTGGCACTATTCAAGTGCGGTGTCAAATAATTCGATTTTATTAATTATCTCAGAGGTCTTCCAGCATAATATGGCTATAGTGAAACTGTCCAAATAAGGGACTTTTTATGGGGAGTTGCCGACTATATTATTTTGAGACAAGTCGAGTCTGTGAGCCAGTGAGTTATGTGAAGCCTACGTAAATACTACTTGTTCCTTTCTTAAAATTAATTGCGGCTCATATCTCATAAACAAATTTTCTAACGGTGTTACAATCGGTACTCTGTATGTTTTCGTTACCTTCTTTTTCTATAGGCATCGGGTAGAACGGGTTAGCTCAGTGGTAATGTACTGGCTTTCCACCGACAATATCCGTGTTCAGTCCTGGTGGGGAAAAATTCTGTATAGCATTTTTCTTCAATGTATAGCATGAAAGTTATGTTCCTAGGCACACCAAGGCTTCATAACTTGGGTAGTTGTGAATTTGGCGCCGCAACTAATCGTACACAGAAGAATGGCAAATATGACGTCACCCATATTCGATGAACTCTGTGTACAAATATCTGAGTCTGACTTTAGGCGGAGATATAATTAGCACCAGAAGAAATCCTAATGGTACAATGCTAGCTACCGTTAGGCGTGGTTCGGAATTCACGTTAAGCATGTGGTCCATAAAATGCCTGCCGGTAAAACACATTGATGGGGCGAACCGGCATTCTCAGCTCTACTAGTTTCCGACCTAGTACATCATAGAAGGTACTAGGTTTGTGTGCAATTTACCACTGACACAGTGAAAACTTCGGTAACGAAAGGATCTCTAAGAGAATCCATGTTAGCAAAAGCTCAAAAAAAAAAAAATTGCGGAACTAGTAAATAAAATGATCTAGCCTCTGACCCGGACGAGTTGCAACGGCGGATTATTATTATTATTATCGGGTAGGGCAGTTCACAATAGTAACATAACTCCGGATAATTTATTTAAAGGTGGGGTTGCACTGGTCGATTTCAGTAGTCAGCTTGGTGCCAAAAAAGTTCCTTTGGCAATGTTGGATGGCGAAAAGAGTACATTAATGTCCACTAGGTTCCGACTCGGCACCAGGATGCGTACTTGAAAAGTATGAGTAGCAATTAAGAAGGCAGCCTGGTGCCGAAAATCAGTTAAACTCATTGTAACGGCAGCAACGAATACTATGCGTCACATAAATTTCAACTCGGCACCAGACTGCTGCTGCCCTCTACATTCACAGTAGAATATCTTAAGTAGGTAGCCTGGCGCCGTGTTAAAATTTATATGACGTGCAATATTTGTTACTGCCGTTACGATGACATTAACAGATTTTCGGCACGAGGCTGCGTTCTTTATGGCTACTTAAACTTCCCTAGTTACACGGTCAACATTCATTTTTGGCTAGGTCAACTCACGATCATTTTCCTTACAATAAAATTTCCGAATACATCCATAACTTTGCAGAGTGGCATATACGTGATAGGCATGACAGAAGTGCTATGATTATCTTCATAAATTATTTTCTTCGTTTCGCGTTGGTTGGGAGTGATTTCCGAATCAGTCAAACCCACCGAGGCTTTTTATCAGAACCTTGTTTGGATCGTTTTTCGGACTAGACTTTTCAACAACCACCCTACTGAGAACTCTCTTCTATTAAATTTAGGAGGTAGGTATTATTGTCCAAACGAATGCCAATCAAGTGGCACTAACTTAACATTTCGATGAAAAAAATCTCTTGCATCAAAATTAATTGATGTCTTTGTGTTAATAAGTTTCCTGAAATACATGTGGCGAGTAGGGAATAGTGAAAGCGGTTCTCTATTTCCACTATAAGCAGAATCCTAGGAGCAATGCCCCCTAAATGTAAAGCAAACTTTGTTTAGGTAGTCACAAAAGCATAAGTGCCCATATTAATTTGATTCATTATTTGGAGCACTGTAATGATAATCTCATTCACTGCACCTTTTCAACGTTAAAAAAAACCACACACGTGAGCACTGACCTTTTCGTAGGTCAAGCCTGACCGTTTCGGTAAAGTACTTATTTATTTCTCTCATCTTTTTACCATGCACATTACGTATATCTATATTAAAGCCACACCGAGCACATCAACTTGCATTTATTTACAATGCACACAGCACTCTAATGGTAAGATTTATTTAATTTTTATTTTTATGAAATGCATAAAACACAAAAGTACCGTCATTAAAATTATTAAATTTTTCTAAAACAGTAACCATCAAGTGCACAATTTGTGCATTATGCACGTCAAAAGGAAACGCACAATATCGTGAGTTTGAAACATTTGAATAACTAAATCGCTGTTAAGAAGACGACTCCGTTGTTTTGCTAAAGATCATTGGCAAAATACGATTGAATTATTTAAATGTTATCGTCAAGTGCACTGCATTCTAGAAATGGAAAGACATAATGTAGCTAGTACGTACTCGTGTCATAATCCTGACAACTGGGTCTAATTAGAGGGATTAAAATTCCTAAAAAATTCTTCAGAATTACATTCGGAATTCTGGAATTCTAAAGCCGGCGTTTATTTCATTACATAGACGTGGCACATACGAACAGGACCTTCTTATGTTCCTGATTTTCCTTTTTTTTTATATCCTCCCAATTTTCAATTTTTCCTTATTTTTCACTCACTTTGTTCACAAAATTAATTTTCTTCGTAAAAATACGTTACGCACCAAAATATTTTAATCGAAATGTATGAATAAGCAAACATTTCATCGACCGTAATTCCCTAATGATTAAAATTTTTTGATTCTATGGTGTTAATTACAACCAACTCAAAATACGTGTACAATTTTCCTTTTTGTCAAATATTTCAATTTTCGAACGTACATATAGCTACTAAAATGGTTCACAGTTTTATCATAATTTGGAACAAAATTGGATTTCGATAGAATTTTAAATTTTGTACCAAATGAATGGTAGACAAATTAATATTGGCTGGTTTCGTTTGTAAAGCCAAGTATAAAGTATTCGCGGAAAATAAATTTTGAAGCTAAATGTATGGCTTATCTGTCAAAAAAAATTGGCTCTCTGTACTCCAGACATCATGCGAAGCTAAATTTTTTTGGTGTAAAAGAGTTGTTTGCGTTTTAAAGCTTTAAGCGTCACCCCAATTGATATCAGTTCTTTTGGATGAAGGGACGATGACTTGTGTCACATTTCCCTTTTAAAAAGAGTTTTTATTGTGATAGAAAATAGTCTTTCATATGGATTTGTATGGGATCTTCCAAGCAGCTCTAGCTCACAAACGAGGTCAGTTACGACTTTTTTTCAAAATCTCATATCTTCGGCGCTACTACTTCCATGGGCGAAAATGATCCCTACAACTTCCTCTACAACATATCAAAGGTTTTTTTGAGCCCCCGGCTATTTTCCGCCTTTTCGCCGGTCACTCCGATACACTACACACCCAACCCAACAACTTTCCCTTTGACACCAATCCTCTATATCTCGAACACCAGACTTTGTCCCATACAAAATGTGCTACCATACACATTACACACACAAACACATACATATGGGTTTTATATGGCGCCTTCTAAAAGCCTTTGTGCCCAAACGAGGCCGGTAGCCCCCCCCCCCCCCCCCTCTTTTTTTAAATCTCATATGCCCAGCCGAAGATCTCTGCAAAATTTCACGAAAAGTTATCGAGCCGTTTTCGATTACGAGCCAAAAAAGTCGGTTTTCATACAAATGGCCCTGGAACTAATTAACATAGGATGTTTAGACCCGTACGAAGAACGCAGTGCAACAAAAAAAAAAGTCCGTCCGTCAAGACGATAATAATAATAATAATAATAATAATCTGCTTTACAACCCATGAAGTGTTAGAGGCTAGATCATTATTTACTTTTTTCACTGTTTGTGGTTCTGCTTTTGAGATCCTTTCATTGCCGGAAAGTTTCACTGTGCCAGTGGTAAGCTGTGCGACAAACCCAGTGCCATCTATGAGATGTAACTAGGAGCGAAACTAGTAGCAGACATGACAGCCGTCGAAAAAATTACGGCGGCGGCTAGCCGACTGAAAAGGGGTTGGCGGCGTCGGCTAGACCCGGCTGAGCCGTCAAAAAAGTGTCGGCGGCGTCTGGGACTAGCCGCCGGCCTAAAAGTCTGGCGGTGGCGGCGGCTAATCAATAAAAATCTAATGAAATTGTTAAAATCCGTGTCTTAATATCAAACCGAGAACAAAGAAATAACAAAAGAATGTTTACCAGTTTCGCTTTTTTCGTATTCCAATTTCCATTGTATTTGAAAATTATAAAACTCGTTTGGCATTAACCCAAATAAATGTAATTTGTTTAGAAATATGAGGATTTGTGCCACGCGATTTTGATCGCGTCGCTCTCAATATAATTACTACTTAAGTAGTAGAGACTGACAGCTGTCAAATAGAGTACTAAAGAGAACGACAGCTGATGACTCTGGTGGTCCCCTATTAGACCGCTTCAGTTTCTTGTCTTTAGTTTCCTGTCAGGAAGAATGTTGGTAACAGAGTCTAAGAAACGTTTTAGTGCATTTTGGAAATATGAGAGTACTGCTGCAACTTGACCTACTTAACTTGACTCTACTTGCTTTTCGATAAACCTCAAACAGTAGGTCGTGATGAGATCAATCAATATGTCGCAAATACAGGCTAGTCGAAACGTACATTCAAGAAAAAATTGATTTCAAATTCTGAAAATGATGCTACGTAAACCAAGCAGAGATTATTATTTCAGAACTTTAATTCTTGAAATTCTTAAAAATTCTCACAATTCTTCTTTCTCTTTTAAGAATTTTAGGAATTTTTTTAAGAATTGTGAGAATTTTTAATAATTTTAAGAATTAAAATTCTGAATAATAACCCCTGAAACCAGGAGTCTTTTTTTTTGCTTTAGTTCAATAGATATCATTGTCGATCGACACGAGAAGTAGATGCTTCGGTGTATAGTGACATCATCTGAAACCTTGGAAAAAAACGGCATCACCGAACTACGACAAAAAGTTGGTGTGGATTTTTGCTAAATCTACCCCCTTTAGGAGTAATGACGAGCTTTCCCAAGTGCACATATGGCTAAAATGATTCGTCTCAAGAACCACATTACTAATGACGAAAATAGTTAAAGAAGTCAAGGTTCGATTAAAGTAAAATAGATCCTCACATCTGCCAGATATGTAAGTCACAATTGAAAAAAAATTGTCAGACTTAGTCTTCTCTTTAATAGCTGTCGAACTTTAATTTTTGTGATAGATACAGAATTGGTTTCGTGATTAAGAAAATGTTGCAGAAAGGCTAGCCGACATAGACCCTTTGCGGCGGCTGATGGTGGCTAGCCATGTCTAGCCGACCAAAAACCCCGGCGGCGGCACTTTTAACCTCCAGCCCCCATTTTTCGGCGGCTAACTTTTGGCGGCTGTCATGTCTGACTAGTAGGAGTAGAATACCGGTTCTCCCAACAATGCCTTTTCTGGTAAGCCGTACGATGGCACTACACTCAACTTCACTTGACTTGAACGATTCAATCAGTTTTGTTTTTGTTTACAAATCTAACAATCGGTACAAATCCGTCTGCGGCTGAGTTTCGAACCAACGCACTGGCAACTCAATCTCGTAGTAGCAAGCAGACGTGTTAACC
>WJQU01002227.1:0-50000 GCA_029228625.1 Pseudolycoriella hygida | reverse complement strand
ATTTTTGGCATAGGCCTATGTCAGGGAGATCCTTTCGCAACGATGCTTTTTAACCTGATCCTTGAAGCAGCTGTGCGCACCATGGGCGTAGACTCCAGCGACACCATTTTCACCAAGTCCAGTCAGTTGCTAGGTTTCGCAGACGACCTGGACATACTTGAACGAAATATGGATGTTGTTAAAGACAAGTTTATGGCCTTGGAGAGGAAAGGTTGTGGAAAGGGGTGTAAGTTAATGAAGAAAAAACGAAATATACGACCATCCCGCCTTCAAATCGACATCAGGAGGAAAGCGTAACGATCGACACACACACACACATTGAAAATGGTCAACAAATTCGCATAACTTGGATCGGAGCTGAACGCTAATAACGACATCGCGGACGAAATTAAGAGACGAGCAATTCTGGGCAACCGGAGTTATCACGGCCTTCTGAAAATCTTAAAGTCCAAGTCAGTAAGCCGAAATTCAAAATGCGCAATATACAAATCTATGATCAGACCGGTAGTTACGTATGGCTCCGAGTCGTGGTGCTTGACCAAGAAAGACGAACAATCGCTGCATAGCACACTTTCGAAAGAAAAGTACTGCGGGCAATATTTGGAACAGTATTATGGAGAGCCGGAATTAGTCAGAATTTCCCAAATAAACCGACTACGTTGGTTCGGTCATGTACAGCGAATGGAAGATCGTCGTATTCCGAAAAAATCCTCAAAATCAGAGCGGAAGGCAAGAGAGGTGCAGGGCGTCCAAAACCCAGATGGTATGATGCAGCTCTTGCCCACTTAAAAACTGTGGAAGTATCCAGCTGGGAGACGTTAGCTGCTGATAGGCCCGGTAGGAGATGCGTGTAGAAAGCCAAGACCCTTAAAGGGTTGTAGTACCGGTTAAGTAAGTAAGCAAGTAAGCGAACTCGACGAAAGCCTCTACTTCGAGCTCGCATTTCTAAGAATAAAAAAATGAGTCTTTTCGCGAGACATTTTGTGAAAGGAAAACTAACTCAAACAACGTAAAAAATATTACAATATTTGGAATTCAAATCAAAAGCTACAAGAATGAAATCCCATTTCCAAAGTTCGGTTCACGATCGTAGCAAAAAAAAATATATTTCAATCAAAATGCTGGCAGATGTCGCTTTGAATAAAGTGTCAGTTAGTTAGTTAGTGTTTCTCTGAGAATAGAACAAAACACGAAGGGGAAGCTGCCACTATTTACTTAGGCCAACCAAGCGCGCCGACTTTCTTTGGCAGCCGTAGCTGATGCAGCCAACGAACTGATTCGTTGGAGGCAAATATCCCTGACGGAAGAATGATATTTTACGAATACATTGATATCTAAATGTGAGATGAATGCCCATTTCCGCGAGGGGGAACACCAGAAGGGCTGTTTGCATTAGTACAAAGATAAGGAGAAAATATGCAAGGGACCCTTACGTATTTGAAAAGATAAGGCAAACAGAGTTGATGTTATGAAAAGACTCGAACGTATCTAAGTAAATATTGCCTTACGCCCACATTAAATTGTATTGGAAATTGCCGAGAGGGCAATATTGAAAAACCCGTCGGAAACAACGGTGTAAAAAACCCTTTCGAAAGCACAACATTGACCCTCAAATAGACGAAAATTTTCACCTCAATTTTCTCTACAAAATAGCAAAAATCACTTTTTTGTCTAGGGTCCTCAGGAGAGGCCTCGGACAAATACTTCCATAGACAAAAATGTTTCGCTCAATTTGCTCTGCAACTTAGCAAAAACCAAATTTCTTTGGTTAGGGCCGACCTTAGGACAGACCTGAGGCCCACTTAAGCCCTAAGCACAGGCATCGGGTCCGAATTTGTATTTGAATGTAATTTGGTACTCGATTACCTCTCAAATAGAAAAGAATCAACAAAGTCAGTTGGGATTTACCTGATTTATGTAAACAAACACGTTGGGCCCTAATTGAAACTCAGTTTCAGGGTCCTGACTGAGTCCAAGGGTTTCTACTCAAAAAGTTTTCTTCCATAAAACGGGAGACAGTCCTAGACTTTTCGATCAAAAACAAATTTGAAAATCGGAAAAGATTTACTCGAGTTATGTAGAAAAAACCCGTATGGCCTTAGCATAGACTCGTTTTTAGTGCCCTAGCTAAGTCCAAGGACTTTCAAACCAAAAAAAATATGAAAATCGGAAAAGATTTGCTTGAGTTATGTACAAAAGACCAAAAGCCATTTAAACGACCCTAGCTCGGCGGCCCTAACTCGAGCAAATCTTTTTCGATTTTGATAATTTTTTTTTGTTTGAAAGGTCTGGGCATGTCTGACAGTTTATGGAAGAAACTTTTCTTAAGTTTTAGTTTTTGGACTCAGCCAGGGCCCTAAAGTTGAGTCTCTACTAGGTCTCAACGTGTTTTTTCTACATAAATCCGGTAAATCTTATCCGATTTTCAAGAAATGTTTTTTCCTGAAAGATAATCAGACAATTGATTGCGGAATTGAATTTGGGCAAAATCGGCCTAAAACTTTTGAAGTAAAGGTCGAAAAAGTGGTCAAAAACGTAGTTTTTTGAAGGTTGGTGGAACTTTTTCACTTATATCTCTGCGAAATTAGAACGGAAATCGCTCTTCAAGCTTTTGTATGAAAGATGTGGACATCAGTAAATCACGAAAATTGAAAAAGAAAATATGTTAATTGAACGGTGTTCTGCAGTAACTGAGTGCTTTCATTGTGGTAACAATAGAACGACAAAGATGGTGCAGAACACCGTTCAATTGGTTCGGGCTGTAGTGTCCTTAGTGTGGGCCAAACTCACGCTACGCGACCCAACATTATATTTTGTGGCTTTTCGTGAATATTCCTTTGATGATAAAGTTTTTTTGCAGTGTTGTAAAGAAGAAAGAGGAAAACTTTTTTGTCCATGCCTTTCCTGAGTGCTCTAGCTCGGGTCGGTTCTAAATTCTGGGCTTATTTTAAGGGGTTGGAGAGGTTTTTCTGCTTCCGTCGTTGCGGCGTACGGGTTTTTTCAATATTTCCCTTACGACAATTTCCAATTCAATTTCATGTGGACGTAATTACAGGAGTCAAGACAATATTCACTTAGATACGTTCAAGTCTTTTTGTAACATCTCTTCTGTTTGCCGCATCTATTCTGGGTCCCTTGCATATGTTTTAACTGGTGGTAGGGCCAGATCGCCTCAATATGAACGGAATATTTCACCAGAATATCAGGGGAAAACTTTCTTCATTGGTTAGAGATGCGTGACTGATGTCCAAATGTCTGTAAATTACTAAATCTGGATTTCTTGATACATAGTGACATGAAGAACACCGACGTGTACAAAAAACACGACAGCTCTTTACTACAACAATTTATTTTCAGTTCTCTCATTCTCCAACAACTTCCTGTGTATTGAGGAACGATAATGAACATTCTTCCAAACAATTGGTTGTCGATACGCACATTGCAGCTATTAACATTACAGCAATGGGTCACTTATTGTTGGCTGTAGATTCTCAAGGACAATTATTTGCGTTTCGTGTGACTTATCCACATCAAGATCCAACGAATCAACATTCAATCGCTCAGGTTGTCACATCATTGGAATATTGCCTTTTCGCTGGGCTGGATCCCGTAGACATATTTTTAACATTAAAAGTCCAGCAGTCCGACCAAATCATAGATCGACTGACCGAAAATTTTCAACGGCAACAGGCAGCTGTTCAGCAGTATTTTTATGTGAACTTTTTAACATTGAAAACGAATTTGTACAGGTAACACTTTCTCACTTTATTAGACCAGCGGAAAAAAGATTTCCTTATTACAAATCTTTAGATTATCAATTCCGGGTCAAGCGAAGGCTCATGACCTTACAAGCTTGCTGATGTTGCATAGCATTTTAGTTGCATTTAAGAATCTGTTGCGTCCTTCCGAATTAACAAGCCATGACAAAGGACCAGCTGAAAATCTAGCGAGTAAATTTTAATGATTTCGAATAAACTTTTGACATTTCTGAACATTTTCGGAAAAAAATTCTAGTGGTTCTGGCAGAATCAGTTCCTGATATTGACAAAGTCTTGCTGGGATTGGAAGGAAAAGATTTTACCGTAGAAAAATTTACGCTACAGAGTCTACAACAATTAATACAATTTATTGCGGACTTATCGCTGAACATTTTAGCTAGACTTCCTGAGAATCGATCAATGAATAGCGGGACGGCACCTCGTAATACTGGTGTAAGGATTTATTTCTTTCCCGTGCAGATCTCAAAATTTATTTTTTATTTTAATTAATTTCAGTATGAAATCAGTAAAGACATTGTTGCTCTGAACAGCATCCGAGAATTGTTGGTGATGATGAGGATATGGGGCTTGTTGAAACCACAATGCCTACCCGTGTTTTGCAGATCAGCAGAGAACTTGGACGTTTTGGCTACGTTGTTCAGACTGCTAACCAGATTAGCTTTGAATCCAAATGAACCCGAAGATCTTTTATTGGGTAAGTTTATTCTTTCTTCTTTATTCAGCCACAGATTTTAAGATAAAAAGTTGACTGAAAACTACTTTAGTTGTATTAGTTCGTCGCGACACTTTTTGTACAAGACAAACAGCGACAAGAGAGGTGAGACTCATTGTAAGTCTCGTAAGGTCAACGATGAAAATAAAAAATGATGAAGAATTGAAGGGATTTCATTTTTCATCGCTTGATTACACCCACAAAACGATATGATTGCAGTTATCCCAAATGGTAACGGTCATATTATGATTGTGGTTGTCATATGATTTTTAATAATGAGAAGGAAATTTTTGCTACAAGTGATCTGGTACATAATACTTACTATTAGTACAAATTTCCTTCTCAGTAGTCAAAATGTAGTCAAACTATAATCATTATTATGACTGTTGCCATTTCAGATAACTCTCTAACTCTAACTCTAACTCTCTAAAATTGATTATCAAAATAATTATCGATAATCCGATAGCTATCATGCCCATAGCGGTAGCGGAGGGCGTGATGCAGTCCCTCTACCCCAAGAAAGAAGTCCACAAACCCAAAAAAACCCACACAAAACGTTTGGGGGACCAGGAACTATATATAGGCGAACTTTTGAAATTTTCCCTCTACTATCTATTCACGGATCACGATCTCGAGAACTAGTCAGCTGATCTTCCTGAAATTTTCACTGAACGTCAGCCTCGGCCTTAAATGAAAGATTTCATAGGCCGCTTTTCCGGGAAAATTCTGGTGGTATGGGAGCTCCGGAGTGACAATACCTAGAGAGTTGGACTCTTCGAAACGGTTATAGAGTTTGATCAGGAGAATTTTTCGGGATCTTAAGAAAATATCTGCCAGCTGTCAAAGCGGCGCCATCTTGGATTTTGTGAAAACTCAAAAATGCTATCTTCTGAATTAGAATACCTAGAGAGTTGGTTTCCTCGGGAAAGTTATAGGGTTTGGTTAGTAGAACTTTTTGGGATCTTAAGAAAATGGCTGCCAGCTGTCAAAGTCATCTTGAATTTTTTTTTTTTTGCTTTCGATTTTTAGCTTCAGAATGACAATACTTAGAGAGTTGGTGTCTTCTACAAAGTTATAGAGTTTCGTCGGGCAAATTTTTTGGGATCTTCAGAAAGTGTCCAGCACCTCGCCAACGTGACGCCATCTTGGATTCTTTGCTATCTTCTGAATTAGAATAGCTAGACAGTTGGTTTCTTCGTGAAATTTATAGAGGTTTTTCGCAAAAATATTTTCTCAGAGAAAACTTTTTTTTTGGAGAAAATTTTTTTCTGAGAAAATTTTTTTCAGAGTAAGAAAAACATTTTCAGAGAAAAAAAAAATTTTCGGAGAAATTTTTTTTCGTAGAAAATTTTTTTCAAAGAAATATTTTTTAAAAAATGTTTTTTTGAACAAAATTTTTTGCTGAGAAAAATTTTTTCAGAGAAAGAAAAAAATTTTCGGAGAAAAAATATTTTTTGGAGAAAAAAAAAGTTTTTTCTGAGATAATTTTTTTTTGAGAAAAATTTTTCTCAGAATTTTTCTCACCGTACTAACAGACATGACAGCCACCGAGTTCCAGCCGACAGGAAAAGATCGTGCGTATAGTTTTATGTTTGTCCGTATTCAGCTATGAAAGCGTGGATGACGCCACTTGAGAAAAAGGAGGTAGTTCTGTTCTAAGACCTTAATTCAGCTATGAAAAAACCTAGATGTCACCACTTCAGGTTCTGGGACAAGACACGATCTTATGAGTTACAGCGATTGTTCATCGCTTGTAGCAACTGTAATGGCGTCGCTTTTATAAATCTAAAAGTGTGGAAGATCGTACAAAATATGCAAAAATAAGTTTTGCATACACGTGACCTGGCAACAAACTTTCATATTCTCATATCCAATGTACTTGAATCGTATCTTTCAACCTAACTATCACGGTTATTGTAGATTCCCCCTTACGCACTGGATTTTATGCTAATTTATCAAATTCTAATTTGCCATTTGGTAAAATTACAAAATTTGTCGGTATCTCTAAAATGATCGAAATGTCAACGATGACGTCACTGCAGATTGTTTGCGATCTCAAAAATGGAAATATTGCTTCACAACTTCACATAAACAATTCTTGTGTTATCGACGAAAAAAACGTTTGTGCTGCATTTATCGCTGCACCAGTCATCTTCCTCAAAACAAACTCTCTGATCACGAATAGAGCGCTTCGAATCGAAACAATGAAAATTCCTTCAGCTTTCCTTTTCAAATGACACAATTTTACGTTGCTCTCTTGAAACTGTCTAATTTATTTGTTCCACGTTTACATTTTTGATTGAATTTTGCTTAAAATACACTCGTCACTTCAATTAGTTGTCTGACCGTTCTCATTAATCATTATGAAAATTTCCGATCTCATTCTGTATGGAGCGGAGTGAGTGGAAATGTTTGGTGATTTTTCCATTTGCTGTGTCTGATTTGTAGACTCCTCATCCACTTCCCTAACATCATCCATTTGCATTCGCTTTGCAGTCACCGATTTTCCAACCACTTCAAATTTCACGTCACTCGGTTCGCAGCTATTGGTCCATAATTTATTGAGAAAACTGTTCAACAAATCGTCATCGTTGATTGATTGACTGCGACTATGGCATGTACTTAGTCTACTGTATAAAGGTACGTTATCATCGACAACATAGTCTTTGAGCGATGATGGTGGTGATGAATTTCTCTCATCGCGAGTATCACTTGTTTGTGTATCGGAAACGCTTTTCGATTTTTTTTTATTCAAACGAAGGAACGTATTGTGAGTGTCACTTTCACGTTTCAATCTCACTTCGGTCGCCTGAATGCGATCTCGAATATTTCTATTACCCTCACTGTGAATGCTAACTGAGTTCATATGATCGTTCCCATCGTCACCCGTCCTCGTGGTCATTTCTCGATAAAAACACTGCACGAACCATATCACAATCAACAGTATGATGAAAATAATCAACGCACAACCAAAGAACAATGATGGAAGCAGGTAGTTTGGTTCACCATCAAATTCTTCTTTTTCAAAAATCAACGGCCTTATGTATACCCACGACAAGGGAATGATCACAAACCAATAAAGTGTAAAAATTATCCCGAGAATTATATAAAAAAGTCTTGATTTAAACATTTTATTGTTTTTCAATTAAAACAAAATCTTCTATACGCTAAGTTGTTATTCGGCACATAGTTAAATTATGCGTTTCGGCATATATTTTTGGTTGTTTGAACAGATTGTAAGTCTTATTGCAACTGGCATTTCTTTGGATTATTTCGAATTTTTTAGTTATTAATGAAGTTATGAGTCAGTTGGCCAAGTGTGTGTTCGTTTCGTTATCGCTTCATAGCGGAAGCGGTTGAAAACCGAAGCGAAATAAAATTTCCAATTCCGATTCGTGTTTAATAAAAGAACCAAAAATTAAAACGAAATATTTGGAACAAAAAAAAAATATTTAATTAGACGATTTGAGAGATAAAACGTTTCTACTTCTTCCAGTCAAGAGCGTTTCGTTAAAAGTTTTATTCAAGTTCAGGTCAATCATCCGCGTGAGAAACAACTGTGTTTAATTTATTACGAAAAGTTGTGTTGAGGTACCAATACATGTGTTTCATATCGAGTCACATTTTAGCGCTGCTAATATGAGTCGTTTCTCAATATCTTCTTAATTTATGTTAACCACCGCCACAAATTTTTGTGAACATGTTTGATGAAAAAAAAACACACAGAACGTTGCGTTAGACAAACTAGATTCGTATACGGGAGGATTCTCGTTAATTCGTAGCTTGCATTTCTCACCAAGTGATGTTACAACATTTGAATGAACAGTCTAGCAAAATTGGACTCCAGATGAACTTGTCAAAAACGAAGATCATGGCAAACATCGACGGCGACAGAGGGCTCCCGTCAAAAATCCAGAAAATTAAAATCCCGAATGCAAAAATCCCGAAAATCCAAAATCCCGAATAACAAAGATCCCGATAGTCAATAATCCCGAATGTACAAAAATCCCGAAAAACCATAATCCCGAATGAAAACAAAAATTGTGAAATATTAAAAATCCGGATTGATACGAGTGAATTTGAGTTTGGGGGGCTCTGTCCGACTCACCCCCGCGCCTGCGGCGGGCTAATTTTGTACGCCTGCAGCTGGCTTTTTTACGTTTTGTAGGCGGCCTAATGTGCATGGGGCTCTGCCCCGAACCCCGGTAGGGGCTCTGCCCCTCAGACCCCGCAAGGGGGGCTGTACCTCCCTTGACCCTTCACAGCGAGGGCTGTCGCCCCTCGAACCCGCTTTTTTTTAATTTCACCTTCGCTGAGACGCAGGTCAAAAAACTTCTTTCTTCTTAAAACCAGTCAACATTAACTGGACGCCATTAAGTAAGTCTAAATGAAAAAGTCGCTAGACTATTTCATTGTATTCATGTGACTACAACCACACTCGAGTTTTGATTGTCACGCATATCGGTTCGGATCTTGCTAATACATTTCGGTAAAAATTTTCTGGATTTTTGTTATTCTGGAATTTTGCACATTCGGGATTTTTGCATTCTGGATTTGTGCATTTGGGATTTTAATTTTCGGGATTTTTGACGGCCACCGCGACAGAGACACCAAAATTGAAGACATAGTGATCGAAAGGGTCGACAATTACATCTATCTTGGCCACACGTTTTGAACGCTTTGAAATACAGTAATTATGAATTCGTCGGTTATTTTGCATTTGGAATTATTTCTGCTACGCAGGTTACCTAATTTAACGTTAAACTTTTGGCTCCAGCGGGCTAACCACACCTCCTGTGTAATAAAGTACACGAATTTGCATTAAAGATCAAAAGGTTTTTTAGTGCTATTTAGAGGCGAGCGGGTTGCCCGAAATTCGAAAAAAAGCCCGCCAGAACCCGAACTACTTTTCACGGGTCTAGAAAATCCCGGTCGGTGGGGTTTCGGGTTTACGATTCGGGTTCGATAATAATGCTACAAAAAACATTTTTGAAAATGATGCACCCTAGAATATTCAAATCACATCGACTACAAAACAATGATGTATTAGAGGTGAGCGGGTTGCCCGAAATTCGAAAAAAAAGCCCGCCAGAACCCGACCCGAACCCGACCAGAACCCGAACTACTTTTCACGGGTTTGGGTTTCGGGCTTTCGGGTTTAGAAAATCCCGGTTCGGTTGGGCTTCGGGTTTTAATTTCGGATCGGGTTCGGGTCGGGTCGAGCCGAGCTGCCAGCGTTTTCCGGGCGGTCGGGCTTCAGGTTTTAATTTCGGATCGGGTTCAGTCCGGGCCGGGCTTCCAAAAAAAGTCGGCCCGCACACCTCTAGTACTACTGCACTTGAAGAAAATTTGTCTTCAACAACTGCGGTACTTACTGTGGTTTAAAGTCCACCCTTGTATCCATATTACAGTACCCTTCGCAATTCCTTGATGACAATCAAAGCCTCTTCATAAGATTTAACAAAATAATAATTCCTGTACTTCAAAGCAACTTTCTGAGCAGAAACACGAAAATTCACCTCTACAAAACCCTCATCCGCCCCATCGTTGCATACGCCTGTGAAACATGGTCTCTAACACAAAAACAGAAAGAAACGTTTAACTGCTTCGAGCGCAAAGTGTTGAGATCGATATGTGGACCAGTTAACGAACAAGGAAGGTGGAGGATAAGGTCAAACAGAGAACTAACAAAACTCGGAAAGACACGATAGTCGGTGCGATCAAAGCAGTCAGGCTTCGATGGGAAATTTCGGGAAATTTTGTGAAATTTTAGGAAATTTCGGGAATTTCGGGAAACCGGTTTCCCAATAAGAGGCTCTACTTTTAAGTTAAGGATTTTCACGAAAAATGTGTTTTTGCAATTCACCAACAAGAAACTTGCTTTTTCAGGCGTAATTTCAATAAGGTCATTCGTGTGACAAAACTTTTTTCTGCAACCAGTGATTGAAATACGACATATTTCTATTTCGATTACTAGATGGAAACGTTCAAAATTTCAAGACAAGTTAGGAAATGAAATTTGTATGAGTTATTTCCACACTGATTTAGAATTATTCAAAAGCAATGCAATGTGATGTTAACGGTGATTTCTTGAATGAAAGTCGTAATTTTTGTTGCTTGTCTATTTCAAACCCCGGTTTTGCAGAAAGCACTGTGTGCAACACGTATTGGAATATTTTTTTTTTCAGCAAACGTCCTAAATTTTCATGGAAAATATAGGACTAATGCTGAAAAAATCAACATTCCAATACTAGTTGCACAATGTACTATTAACATACTAGTGCGATAAATTTTTTCACACTAGTGGGTAAAAACGATAAAATTTTATCACACTAGTGCGTAAAGGCTGTTTTACGCACTAGTCGGAAAAAATAATTGAAATTTCGACAAATTTTCGCAAGTGGAAATACGCAGAAAAGCTCGTTTCTTGTCGGTGTTTAACACACACGATGCGTTGCCGAACTCGCCTTCCGCCTTTTTCGCGTACTTTAGAAAACATACATGAAAAATCGCAATTTATCGGCGATTGGTAATCGATATAAGCTTAAGCAATCGAACCACTAAGCCTATCTTCGGTAAAGCAGGGCTTTGAAATATCGACGAAAAACAAAAACCGACGATTTTTTTTTTCACTGCTTCGAATAGACCCTTTTAGTGCGATTCAATTTTGAATTTTTACCTGCGTTACAATTGGATTTCGTACGATATATGCAATAAAACACCACTCCACCACCGTCGAGACATTTATCATCGGAGCGATAACAAGAAATTTGGCATTCTTGTGCCGACTTTTGCCGCATCTGGAATAAGGGAAAAACTCACTTTGTCGCCGCGACATTTTTTGACAGACGCACGAGTCTAATATACGTACAATGATAAGTAGTAGATGTGTGTGCAGTATTATGTACTCTGATGGTTTTTTTGCGGTTTGTGAAAACTACTATATGTTTGTACGAAACATGACATGTATTTCGAACGTAATATGTTTGCCACAACGATATTTTATTTTCGAATGTACTTTCATTTCTCGAAGACAATAATTTCTCTTGCACTTACAAACTGACAAAATGTACAAAAAGACTAGATTTGAAATTTTGCTTATTTGTAACAAATTTTCTTTGCAGATGAATGCTGTCAGCTACCAAGTCAAGTCCTAATTCCTCAATTGCAATTCATCTCATCCGTGACATGTGTAGCTTCTCCACTTCTTCAATTTCTACCGTTGCCCATAAACGTAAGTTCATATTTCAAACTGTTAGTGAATCTAAAAGTTTTATTGAATTCGAGCAGCTAGAGTACAATGTGGAACCAACTTCCTTAAAATTCTGCCCAGATGTACCCACGGTGGAGGGAGGATTATCCAGCGATAATATGGTGGATTCGGTGAGACATTTGCAAATGGGAAAACGACCATCTTCGTTTAGAAAATGCACAAGATGTGGGGCGTCCAGTAGCACATGCAGGTAAGAATTGCCATCAATTTTTCACGAAAACTAAACGCTCAATTAAATTATTTTGGAAAAGTGTTGCCCGAACGGCTGCGATGCGAGCCTGGGAACAAAGATTTGCTAGTGGATGTCGCTGTGGAGGATTTTGGCGATTGCAAACATCGGAGTGATTGTAGTTGTAAGTGCAATTGAATTAATAAAACAAACTTTTGTAAATGAATATTTTTCTGGTTTTTGTACTTACTTTTCGACGATTATAAAATGAACCCGAGCTGAAGAAGGGGAGAAAACGAGCCGCAGTGTTATTAACAAATTTGTTTCACTTAAGGGCAAATGAGTCGTCATAAAAGTGACGGGTCTGGTTCGAGATCGGTTTCTGTCAAAGTATAGCGAAATACGAATACTTCATGCTTCTTTATCCGTCCGTCTGTGCACCGTTAACCGGGGAATCACCGATGATTCACCAGAAATCATCTGTGATTCACTGTGGAATCACCGATGATTCACAGATGAATTACTAATGATTCATTGTGGAATCGCCGATGATTCACCGTGGAATCACTGATGATTCACCGTGAAATCACCGATGATTCACAGTGGAATTACTGATGATTCACAGTGAAATCACCTAAGATTCACAGTGGAATCACCGAGGATTCACCATTGAACCACCGATGATTCACCGAGGATTCATTGATGACTCCCCGGAGAATCATCTGTTAATCATCGGTGATTCCCCGGTGAATCTTCTGTAATTCACAGGGGAAATCATCGGTGTTTCCCCTACGAATCATCGGTGAATTATCGGTGATTCCCCGGTGAATCATCGGTGTATCCGCGGTGAGTCATCGGTGATTCCCCGGTGAATCATTGGTGATTTAAGTCCAAAATTAGCTTCTTTGACTACATTCTACCGCTACTTTCGTATACAATGACAATAGTTTACGGGCATCGAGTGAACGTATCTCACCATGAAACTCGCTACAATTTGACAGAAGCCGACATCGCACTAAGCGAAAGCGATAATAACTTTTTCATACGTTTTCCGTTCATGATTTTAAGATTTTAATGTCGCCGCAAATTTACTTCTGACAAAACAAACATTTGAAAATCTCTCCTTATTGTTACCTTTATCCATAAAATTCACAACCTGCTCTGCCGTCATAAGGAAAAAAACTTAGAAAAATCAGCGAAGATTTTCAATGAACTTCGCTGAAAAAAATCAAATTAGCGACAAAATTAAACAAAACAGTCGCCGAGAATCTTTTGTTTAATTTTGTCGTTAATTTGATTTTTTTCAGCCAATTTCGTTGAAAATCTTTGCTGATTTTCTCTACTTTTTTTCCTTCGCCGAGAATTTAATTTTGTCGCTAATTTCATATTTGAGAGTCTGGGCAAAGCGACTTATAGCCAAATTTGTAACATATTACATATAGCTATGAGTAATAAGTTATGTGTTTACGTTATAAGTTACAAGTTTACGTTATAAGTTATAAGCTTACGTTACGAGGTATGAGTTATAATTTATAAGTAACAAGTTATAAGTTTACAGCCCAGCTCAGTATTGTAACTGATCCTGATCAGTTTTAAGACTGATCCGGATCAGTCCTTATCAGTTTCGAAACTGATCCAGATCCGTATTGATCTGAATCAGTTTTAAAACTGATATGTACCAACTGATATCCGTTTGAAACTGATTAGTATTGATCTGTATAAGTTTCGAAACTTATCCAGATCAATACTAATCAGTTTCAAACTGATATCAGTACATATCAGTTTTAAAACTGATCCGGATCAGTACTGATCAGTCTGAAAACTGATCAGTTTAAAATTTAATGCGGATAAATAATTATCAGTTTTAAAACCGAACCGTATCAGCATCAGTACTGATCAATTTCAAAACTAATAATTCAAACCAGTTTTAAAACTGATCAGTTCTGATGCGGATCAGTTTTGAAACTGATCATTACTGGTCTGGATCAGTTACAATACTAATCTGGGCTATAAACTTAAAATGACCCATTCTATGCAAACCGCGACGCCTGTAATGTAAGGAACGGAAATGCTGACTTAACCGTAGGAAATAACGAAACCATTCGCTCGGCAGAAAATTAGATATTACAGTTATGAACAATTTTTTCGTAGAACACAAAATTTGGACCCTTGGATGACTCAGGAGAAATTTTCGTTCTTTACATTACATACATTTGTAATTGCCCAAATGTTAACTTATAACCTAAACTCGTAACTTATAACTTAAACATATTACTCAAAACAAATAGCTAGATGTTTATGTTATAAATTTGGCTATAAGTGGCTGTGCCCAAACTCTCTATTTTCGTCGAATTTCGTTGAAAATCTTCGCTGAATTTCTCTAAGTTTTTCTTTATGACGACAGTCTTGCGTGAAGTTTCATTCAGAAGTGTTAATATTAAGCCTTGAATCACTCAACAATCTCCATATATACATCTATACAAACGAAAAATATTAAAGAATTTTACCGGCGGTAGGTATTTTTTCTGGTCATAATGAGGATTACCCTCCGCTTGTGTGATAAACTACAGGTGTGTCAGATAATTCGAGATAAATATTTTTTTTTTGTTCAGCCTTTGTCAAAATATAGCGTATTTCATGACGAGATGCGTACAGTTCATATCCTTACGCATGTCATCATGAAACTGACTATACTTTGACAGAAGCAGTGGCTTACTGTTCACAAAACTTCATCCAAATCTCTTATTGTTCAACGATTGGGCGAGATGCAGTAACAGTTAGACGACAAAACACTATCTCTGCCATTGTCTAAGAGAACAAGATTCCTTGGGAAATTTACTATCCAATACGGCACGTTATGTTTCACCCTTCCCGTCCGTCCGTCTACGCCAGTTGCACCTAGCTGCACCTCACTGCACCTTGCTGCACCTCACTGCACCTTACTGCACCTTGCTGCACTTCACTGCGTCTAGATACAACCAGCTCCAGCTGTACAAAGGGAATCAACTTCTTCGACTTCACTCTATCGCTACTTTCCTACCGATTTCAGCGGATCATTGGCTATCAAAAGATACTGAAAATTTTATGGAATTCAAAACAGGTCCATTATCCAAATCCTTTTCCTAAAGTCGCAAGCAATTTATATTCTTCAGGTGTAGACTGCGCGAATTTCAACATTAAATACGCTATACTTTGACAGCAGCTAAAGTCACACTAAGTCCATGGACTATCCTTGTAATGTGACGTCATACAAGAGCTTTTTTAGGGAAAGAAGGGGTCACGAAAGAAACAACAACAATTATTACATTATTATCCTCAGTGTTTGTAAGCAAAACACACAAAGCACCTAACTGATACTTTAAACTGACTCATTTCATATGGCTCGGTTGGCACCATCGTAACTGTCACCGTGCCGTATGTGACGTGTAATTGTAGATTTTTCAATAAAGATTCTAAACAAAATCTTGCTCCACAAGCAAGAATATCGTGTTAAAGCTTCGTAAATTGATGAGCAATGTTAATTAATTTCGAATCAAAGTCCGCTAGAGTCAAGGGTCTGTCATTCCACCCGAAAAGGCCATGGATTTTAGTGAGGTAAATAAGAAAGAATTTTCGAAGCCTACGTCCTCACCCTAATCAAATTTTCGTCATCCAAAGTTTGCATAGCGGTGTGATCCAGCTGTGGGACTATCGGATGTGCACGCTTCTAGAGAAATTTGACGAACACGATGGTCCCGTACGTGGAATATGTTTTCACAATCAACAACCCCTATTTGTGTCCGGCGGTGACGATTTCAAAATAAAGGTTTGAAAGGATTTGCATCTCTTGCAATTGTTTTCCCTAATGTCATTTTATGATTTTCGACTGTATAGTTCTGGAATTACAAGAAACGTCGCTGTATTTTCACATTACATGGACATTTGGACTACGTACGTACAACGTTCTTCCACCATGAATATCCATGGATATTGAGTGCATCTGACGATCAAACAATTAGGATATGGAATTGGCAATCTCGTACATGCATTTCCGTATTGACCGGTCACAACCACTATGTCATGTGTGCCCAATTCCATCCCACCGAAGATCAGATTGTTTCGGCTTCATTGGATCAAACTGTTCGCGTATGGGATATCGCAGGTATTGCGAACCGTGATGGAATGAAAGGTAGGACCAAATTAGAACTGTCTTATCGCTTGATCATTTCGTATAATTTGGTGTGCTTGGTGTGTTCAGGATGTTATTTCGGGACAGACATTTTCAAGGGTGTATTTTTAATTATAGGGAAATTCAAATGAAATGTTATCGTGTCGACATGTCGTATCGACGTCGACAGAGCAGTTTAAAGAAAGAGACTCGACTATTTCATTCGAATTTCTCCCTGGGCTAAATATAGTATTGTTTAAAGTAATATTCATACATTGAATCATCGGGATGATTGAGGGACTTGAATTATCTTTCTACACTAATTCTAAGTTTATTAAGAGCACGTCGCAAAAATGTGAACTGTCAAATTTGCGATGTTTTTTTAGAACAGAATCCTGCGGAAATAACAAATTATTCAAAATAGAGTGAGGATTTAGTTGCGTGTCGAATCCCATTCAGCTACTAAAAAAATGGGTGGTGCCACCGACAGGGGTACTTTAGTTTTATATTAACTCGTATTCAGTTATGAAAATATGCGAATGACGCCACCGACCGGCGGCTACTATTGCCTGATGAAAAGTGATGCGAACCACGCTCTATTACGAAATTGTAGCTGCATACACGAAATAACATCGCAAACGAACTTGGAATCCGATGAATTTTCAGAGCAACTTTCGACCTCATACTCAAACTTTTTGAATTCTGATTCATCTGTTATTCATGTATGAGTCATCCTCTTACATGTAAATTATCCCGAGAGCTTAAAAAAGTTTTCAAAAAAGCTCAGTGAACCCGAAAGGGCATGTAAATAAAATAATTTTGAGAGAATATGAGAACCGAGACGCACTTTTGTGGGTGGGAACCCCCAAAAATAGGTGAAAACTAGTATTTTGTATGGGGAAGTACTGAACGCTTGATCTGGGCTGGCAGAAGTGATGAAATTCGGAATTGTGATATCAGTTGTCGTGGTCCGGGTTATTTGAAACGTCTTCAGTTCTGCTACAGATACTTCGGCAGTAATTTTCCTTATCGTCACATCATTAAAATCGTTCTTTTGTCGTTGATTATTTGTGATTGTGATTGTCTATGACAAGATGGGATGAGGTGGAGCAGGGGCTCCATTACCAGTCCAGTCGTTTGGTCTTTCTTAAGAAAATGGCCAATTCCTGTACCTTTAATTTGTCCATGGAAAGGTCAGGGAAACTTAGTTCTGGTTTGCCCAGGATTATTTGTCTGTTCCTTCTATACCTAGGACATTCACTAATCATGTGATATCCAGTTTCTTCACTGTATCCGCATGCACAACGAGGATCCTCTAAACAGCCTATGACTGTGAGATGTTTGTTGAGCCCACAGTGTCCTGTGAGCACTTCAACCACTCTCTTCATATTTGGCCTAAAGAGGTTCAGCAAATCGTTACCAAATTCTCTGGATGGGGTTTTACAAAAAAATTTTGTGTGCCTCCCCCCAAAAGCATTCTTGTGCTGATCTTTAAGCCATTTCCCAATAACTCACTTTCTCACAGATTTAGAGACGCCGCAGAAGGGTTTTGGCACTATCGGGCTAGCGTTAGTTCCCTTGCCTGCTAATTCATCTGCCCTCTCATTGCCTTCAATTCCTACGTGCCCAGGCACCCACAAAATTGTCACTTCGTTTTTTTCCCCCAGCTCATTGAGTGCCTTTTTGCACCGCAGCACTGTTGCTGATAGCACTACGGGAGATTCCAGTGTTTCCACTGCGGACTGGCTGTCCGAGCAAATATAAAGCCTCGGAAAGCAGTGAATATCTCGGTTTTGACTAATTCAGAAATAGCAATGACTTCCGTTTGGAAGACTGTGGCGAAGGCGCCCAACCGAACACTACCCTCGAGTCCAGCTTGTCCGCTAAAGAAACCGGCTCCGGACAGTCCTTCTTTCTTGGATCCGTCCGTGTAACTCACCAGACCATTCTCTGGCGGGTAGATACTCCTTTCCCCTAGCCACTCCTCCCTGTTCGGTATGATGCAGGTGAAATCATCATCTATCATCAAGACTGACGATATTTGATCACTTAACATCTGAAGAGATTCATCTTTAATCAGGTTTATGATGGCCATGTGTCCCACAGTGGGTGCAGATACCCAGCACCCATTGCTCTTGGTGTTCAGGGCTGAGCTAAAGGCAACTGCCTGCACGTACAGATTTTCAGAGCAACTTTCGACCTCATACTCAAACTTTTTGAATTCTGATTCATCTGTTATTCGTGTAAGAGTCATTCTCTTACATGTAGACTATCCCGAGTGTTTAAAAAAGTTTTCAAAATAGCTCAGTGAACCCGAAAGGGCATGTAAATAAAATAATTTTGGGAGAATATGAGAACCGAGACGCACTTTTGTGGGTGAAAACTAATATTTTGTATGGGGAAGTTCTGAACGCTTGATCTGGGCTGACAGAAGTGATGACATTCGAAATCAGCTCCGCAAAATTAGCCGAAAAGCATATCTTACTTGGATTGATACGCCTTCCTCCCCAACCGGGTTATAGGTGTCCCCCACGCAGAGTCAAATATTAAAAACCTTGTTTCAGGGGTGAAGGAGTCCAAATTTCGTACCCAAATGTATGAGTGACCCCACTATTTTTATCTGCTGGTTAAATTTTTGCTATTCGTCACCAATCCGAGCCCTACAAAATCTTTGATTTTTCACCAAATTACGTTTTTCTTGCTTCCAAGAGTTCGAAGTAAAGCAAAAATTGAACCAGCAGATAAAAAATAGTGGGAGGCACCTTCACCCTTGAAACGCGTTTTTTTAGTATTTGACCCCGTGTGGGGGACCACCGGACCACCTATTTCCCGGTTGGGGTTCCGACTAATTTTGAGGTGCTGATTCCCAATTTCACCGCGTCTGCCAAGCGTTCAGAACATCCCCGTACAAGATGCCAGTTTTCACCCAATTTTGGGAGTAAAGTGGGTTAAGGCCGTTTCCACCCACAAGAGCGTCTCGCCCCCCCATATTCTCTCAAAACTATTTTGTTGACATGCCCTTTCGGATTCATTGGTTCATTTTGAAAACTTTTATAAACACTCGAGTTTATTACATGAGCTATAATTTTAAATAATTTGTTATTTACCCAGGATTCTGTTCGAAGAAAAAACATAGCAAATTTGACAGTTCAAATTTTTGCTACGTGCTGTCCAAACTGTACTAAAAACTATACTAAATTCCAATAAAGTTCTCGTTCCACAGCTCCCACCATATAGGCGATTTTATGTCAAAGTTGGCAGTACTGCTTTTCTCAGTAGCATTATTTCAAAGTCTACCCTGAAATCTGAATCTCCTTGCGATGATTTGACCTGACTCTGAGTTTTCACTTTTTGACCTGACTTAAATGAACCTGAAATTTGAATCGACCTGAAACTAAGATCGACTTACCTGAATCTTTCTGATCTGAACTCCAGTGCCTATTTTTGGGAATTTAATTTCCCGAAAATTCCAGAAAATAATCACTGAACTGATCTGATTTCATTATTTTGACGAATCTTAATTTAAGCTGTCAAGTTGAACTCAAAAGGTCAGTCAGGTCCTGTTAAAATCGTGTCAGGTGCAAACAGACGAAATAAAAAATAGGCCAGTGATGCAAAAGAAAAATCAGAAATCGAATAGTATCTAGCCTCCTCAGGTGAAAGATCTGGATTCTATTCTGTAATCAGAGATGGCGTCCGTCCCCTCTGTTTCAATCGTCTTTTATTTGATTATGCATTACAAAGGTCACTATCCCGACCACAGAGACGGTAACGCAAGTGAAGAGTTCTTCGTTACACACAACTTTGAAGTGAGTATATCATCGTCATGTTGCATACATGGAGAATTAGTTTTGTCAAGATGCAAACTCTGATCCGCTGACGATTTGCGTTACCTTCTCTGTTTATATAACTTTGATCCCGACCAGACATGACTGCCCTACAACGCATAAAAAACCTAGCGACGTTATCAGATGAGAGATTTTCATATATTTTCTCTCACAAATTCTCGCCACTGAGTTTTTTATGCGTTGTACGGCAGATGAGCGTAACACTGTGCCAATACATGTGAAAGTCAAATTGACGCATAGATTGTGCAGCACTGACTTACGAAGAGTTGCAATGGAAAAACTTTGGCTCAGGTTGTAAAGAAAAAGTTTATGCTGTCAATTCTATCGTTGACAGTTCCTCAAAATGGAGGTCATTACTGCCGTACAACGCATAAAAACTTAGTGACGAGAATTTGTGAGAGAAAATATATGAAAATCTCTCAATTGATAACGTCGCTCGGTTTTTTATGCGTTGTAGATCAGATTAGTAAAGCACAATCTACTTTGAAGGAAATGAGGTAATACTGAGAGGGATGATTAAAGTTCCAACGATATTCTGGCCAAAACTCGCTATCAATTTTTTGTTTATCGAGTAAGACTCTCAGACACAACTTTAAAATCCCACCGAGTAAAACTTTCAAATCCATTCAATTTTCCAATAAATTTTTTTGGTTTTCTGTGAATAAAAAATTAGACTAACAATTGGTAAAAATATCGATCTTAAAAAGTAACACAATTTAATTTTGTATATTACGTTAACCAACTTTACAATTTCATTTCCGGGGAGTTTGGCTGTAGAAAAACTTGTGCTAATCGATCTTCGTTTCTTACCAAATAACTTCATAAATCTCTGAGGTCAGTAACCAAAACAGTTTGTAAAAACGCATGCGTGTAAGTATATGATTTTAAACAATTACGAACAAAGAACTTTATTCGCAGCTATTTGGATCAGCAACTGCTACACATTTTAAATGTAAGAAAGTTGCTAAAAGAGCTTGCAGGTGGCGTTAATTTTACTTTGAAGTTGAAATTTTGACACCGAGTAACATTCGCCGTTACGTTTGTTTGCAGATCCCTTTTTATCTTTCGTTATATATCTGAAATAATTTCTTCAGATTCCAGAAGTACACACATTTTCCCGGCTTTTATTAAAGGATGGCTTCTGATCGCTATATTAAGATAAATTCTTTACAAAACTGAGAGTGTTTAAGAGTGCACACTACTTACTAAAGAGCCATCTGTCGGAATTTTTTCAGCTAGTTAATGAAAATTTGTATGGAAAAAGTTGCAATTTTCTGTAACGTTTTTCTCTTAAAGTCTTAAATGAAAACGAATGTTTATGTCATTATTTTGTTTGCTCACTTAATCTTTAACTGAATAATAAATTTAAATCACAGAAAACATTTTCTACGAGTCAGAAATGGATAAAAACTTTTTGAGTTGATTCAGTTGCAAATATTTGTAAACGTCAAAGACCAACAATTTCTGACTTTTAGAAAATGTTTTCTGTCGTTTAAATTGATTATTTAGTTAAAGATTAAGCGAGCAAAACACATTGGTCGAAAAAATTATGCGTTTTGAAGTGTTTGTTAAGTGGAAAAGCTGAAAGACTGACTTTTGCAGTGAAATAGTGGAATTCACATTTCTAGCTAATGCAAATGTTTTCTCCAAAAGTGTTTCCGCAATTTTCTTTGGGAATAGTTTAAGTATGTAATGACGACATAAGGATTCGTTTTTATTTAAGGCTTTAAGAGAAAAACGTTACAGAAAATTGCGACTTTTTCCATAAAAATGTTCATTAGTTGAAAACATTCCGACAGATGGCTCTTTTGTAAACAGCGTGTACTCTTAATTCTATAGCTAATTCTCCGCCGTCGTAAGGAAAAAAACTCAGCGAAGATTTTCAACGAATTCCGCCGAAAAAAATCAAATTAGCGACAAAATTATTCGTTTTGTTTAATTTTGTCGCTAATTTGATTTTTTTCGAAGAAATTCGTTGAAAATATCGCTGATTTTCTCTAAGCTTTTTTACCTTTATGTCGGCACATCTCTGATGTGATCGTCTTTTTACATGGAGTCGCTGGTATGACAAAACAAAGCTCTAAATTGTTGTCATCATAATTTTGTGCTCGCTAAATTTGGTATCAGGAAGTGCTAATCGCTATTATCGATGAAATTAATTTTTGGCGTCGCTAATGCCCACATCTGGATAGGTGACAGATTCAGCACTGCTAGTAACTTTCAAACAACAAACTTCACGTTTACATATCTCTGGTTTCTTGGTTTAGCTGTTGAACGAAACGCACCGACTGTTTTGCAAACGGGGAAAAAAATGTTTTTTTTTTGTGACAAGAGATTTAGGACGTTCTTTATGATGTTTTCCATGCGCTTTGGGGCCATTCATAAATGACGTCCAGTTGTTTCAGTGCTGCTAGCACATTTAAATCGTTAATAACTCGTTAAATGTGCATTCTGGCTAGTCAAACGTTTGTTCTACCCCCCCAATTAGTGGGGTATTTAGAGGGGTACAACACACATTTGAATCACCAGAAAGCATATTTATTGAGTTATTAACGTTTTAAATGTGCTGGCAGCACTGAAAAAACTGGACGTCATTTATGGATGGTCCCTTTCATCATACCCAAAAAATCACTAGATTTATATGTAGACCATCAGTTGTTGCTATTTCCACCTATAATTCATTCCGCAAATTCTGTGAAGTTATAATTTTTTTATCTTACATCAGGAAACACACTACACCCAACTATTTTCCGTTCGCATTTTATTTAGTTAAAAATCACCAAATCACTAGTTCTAATTTGGTTCTAAGTGCCTGCGACCTGGAATTAAGCTTTAGCGCGCTCTGCTTGTTCAGGCACCAATTTTTTTTTTTTTGTTCGAACAAAAATAATTTTGTCATTTGATTCAAGGTCTTCGTAAAAAAAATGCTGCTCCAGGACCCGGTGAAGATTTGCCGAAATTGCAAGGTACGACTGACCTCTTCGGCGCGGCTGATGCAGTTGTTAAACATGTGCTGGAGGGCCATGATCGAGGCGTGAATTGGGCGAGTTTCCATCCCACATTGCCTTTGATCGTATCTGGAGCTGATGATCGTCAAATAAAATTGTGGCGTATGAACGAGTACAAGGCATGGGAAGTGGATACATGCCGTGGACACTACAATAATGTGTCGAGTGTTATGTTTCATCCTCGACAAGAATTAATCATTTCAAACAGTGAAGATAAAAGTATTCGCGTTTGGGACATGACAAAACGTCAATGTCTTAACACATTCCGTCGCGAAAACGAACGTTACTGGATTCTAGCGGGTCATCCCACATTGAATCTATTCGCTGCTGGTCATGATGCTGGTAAGTTGTAACAGCAATTTTTTCAGGGGCCGTTCATCAATTGGAAAATTTTCGATTCAAAGGAATCGAAATTTCCACATAAAAATCGTCGACGGTCGTCAAAAAACTGCTCTCATCTAGAGCGCGACGATGTTTGTGAACGGTCCTTTTCATAATCCACGCGATTTGCCCGATGTCAGCTATACGATATTTCATGACGAACTGCATGAGTTGACAAGCACACAATTTTTCATAACTTGACAGATAATGAAATTCGTCGTGAAATTGTGTATACTTTGACATAAGCCCCACCAATGGGGTGGATACACGCATTTAGTGCACATTCGAAATTTTATGATGAAGTTCATTATGTGACAAGCACACAATCCATGTCTTTAGCGCGTAAACGGATTACAGGGACTATTTTAGAAAAATATTTTCTCAAATTTTTTTTTCAAAATTTTCCCAAAATTATTTTTCAAAATTTTCATTTCTTTAAAATTTTCTCAATTTTTTCAACAATTTTCTCAAAATTTTTTTCCAATGTGTACGATTTTGCAAGATTTTCAAAAAATTCTCTAGAATTTTTTCAAATTTTTCCCAATTTTCTTTTAGATTTATCATTTTGAGACGATCGCCTAGGCGATCTTGAAACGCATATCCTAGAATCCTTTGTTTCCTTACCGGTCATCATTTAAATCTTCATGCTTTGAGCCTTCCTGTCGCTACCAAAAATCTGTGAAGTGTGGCAGGTCCCAGATTTGGGATGGTCCCACAAAAAATTCCCCGAAGATCTTACGCCTCAGCTGAAGGTACCTGGGGCATTCACAAATTAAGTGTATACCCGTTTCCTCCCCCAATCCACAAGAGCATTCGGTGGTTCCCGAAAGCCTCAACTTGTATATGTGCCGATTCAACCCGCAATGTCCAGTGATCGCTCCCACAACCCTTCTAATGCGACACCGGTCCATCACTAGCAAATCATTAGCCCATTTCCCGTCAGGCCTCGGGAAGAAGCGCTTAGTGTGAGCACCTCTGTCATATTTCTCCCATCGCTCCACGTGTCGTCGCCACACCCATTTATTTAGAGTTATTTAGCGCTTGCGCACACAACGACTAGGGTATTGGCAGGTAGGGCTCGGCTCTAATTGATATAGTCGTGGAGCCCATTCGTCCTTTCGTTCCCCTCCACACCAGAGTGCTCAGGTACCCAAACCAGCGTGATCCGATTGCTCTATCCCATATCTTCCAGATACTCCTTGCACTCTTTTATCAGCGTAGAGGTCACCAGGGGCGATACGAGTGCCCTGATCACTTCTTTACTATCCGAAAGGATGAGGACGTTCTCTCCCTGCGTCCCCGTTGGCAGTGCTTCTCGAGCTCCCATTAGTAGCGCGATAGCTTCTGCCTGGAGAACACTGTTGGTTACCCCTATGTGGAACCAGTTACTCTGCACAGCATTCGGATCATGTGTTCCAGCCCCTGCCTTGGATCCGTCTGTAAATCTAACTTTTGCCCTTCCACTCAGATAGGCCGGCCATCTGTCCAGCCACTCCTCTCTGCTTGGAAATACCGTTTCGAACCGCTTTGTGAAGTCACTCACCGGCGTCATTCGGTCCCTAGGCATGCTAAAAACTGGGTCCCGAATCATCTTAACGATTTTTCCATGTCCAACCACGAAACGGGCCCCACATACCATTCTGTACCAACTTGTCAGCTGTAGCAAAAGCTCTAGTCTTGATAACCAAGTCCAGAGGTGATACAGCCAACAGTGCTTCCATGGCAGCGGTCGCCGTGGTCTTCATAGCTCCAGGGGTGCAAAGGCATACCAGCCTCTGAATCTCACTCAACTCCTTCCTCGCACACTCAACGTTGAGCCTTGGCCACCATACCACAGAGCCATGGCTCATCATTGGCCTGATCACAGCCTCGTACAACCATAGAATAGCCTTAGACGGTAGACCCCAGTTTCTCCCGAAAGAGTTTCTGCAGATCCAAAAAGCCGTCAAAGCCTTCCTTGCTTTGTCCGTGAGATGGTCAATCCAGTTCAGCTTGCTATCAAGCGTTACCCCTAGGTACTTTACTCCTGGAGCCAGTTCTAGGTCCACGTTGAAGAGCCTGATTTTCCCCACCAGGTCTGATCCTGTGTTCCTTCTACGGAACATCATAAGCTCTGTCTTAGTGGGATTAACTGTCAAGCCTCTTTCGTGGCACCATTTCTCGACTACTCTCAGTGCATTACTGACTAGGTCGCCCAGCGTGCTTTCAAATTTACCCCTAATCAATACTGTTAGGTCATCTGATTACCCTTGCGCATATATCCCCTCCTCATTCAGCTTCCTGATGAGGAAGTCCACCACCCCCCAATTTTCTTAAATTTTTCCAGTTTTCTCAAAATATTTCTCCTTGTTAGTCCCTGACGGATTATGTCAAACTATAGTGGTTTTCGTGACGCGTTACTTATGGTAAGTTTGATGTGTCATGAAAATCACTATACTTTGACAAAAGCCGTTGTCGCAATGAAGACGTGTGTTTCTCGTCCTTTGTCGTATAATTAATTCGCCATGAAATTTTGTATACTTTGACGCAGCACTAGAAACGTGAATTAACTCAATTCGATCTTTCAAAATAGGAATGGTGGTCTTCAAACTGGAAAGAGAGCGTCCAGCATATGCAGTACATGGCAATATCTTGTATTATGTGAAAGAACGTTACCTCCGTAAACTGGACCTAACAACCACCAACGATGTACCAATCATGCAACTGCGAGGCAACGGAAAGGCTCCGATTCATAGCATGTCTTACAATCCAGCATTGCATGCCATTTTACTATGCACTCGTACATCGAATCTGGAAAACAGTACATACGACTTGTACAGCATTCCCAAAGAGTCAGACTCTCAAACTTCGGAAACGGAAAGTAAACGTTCGTCGGGCATCACCGCACTATGGGTGGCCCGGAATCGATTCGCCGTTTTGGATCGTAACAATCAATTGGTGATCAAAAATTTCAAAAACGAAGTCACCAAAAAGTGCATGTATCCGTGTGAGGACATTTTCTACGCTGGAACGGGAATGCTTTTGTTGAAAGATCCGGAATTTGTGACGCTGTTCGATGTTCAACAGTTACGTGTTATTGCACAAGTCAAAATCTCTAAATGCAAATACGTTGTGTGGTCGGGTGATATGTCGCACGTAGCCCTTTTGGCCAAACATACCGTTAACATTTGCAGTAGAAACATGGAACTGTTGTGTTCGATTCACGAGAACACTCGAGTTAAATCTGGTGCCTGGGATGATTTCGGCGTTTTCATATACACCACAAGCAATCACATCAAATACGCTATCACCAACGGTGATCACGGTATCATTCGCACATTGGATCTACCAATTTATATCACACGTGTGAAGGGAAACAATCTCTTCTGCTTGGACAGGGAAAGCCGAACCTGTATGATGAACATTGATGCAACCGAATACAAATTCAAGCTCGCGTTGATCAATCGAAAATACGAGGAGGTGTTGCACATGGTACGAAATGCGCGACTGGTTGGCCAAAGTATTATCGCATATCTGCAACAGAAAGGCTATCCAGAGGTTGCATTGCACTTTGTCAAAGATGAAAAAACTCGTTTCGGTTTGGCCTTGGACTGTGGTAACATTGAGGTGGCATTAGAGGCAGCCAAATCGTTGGACGACAAAGAATGTTGGGATCGATTAGGTCAAGCGGCATTGTTACAGGGTAACCATCAGGTTGTGGAAATGTGCTATCAACGCACCAAGAACTTTGACAAACTGTCGTTCTTGTACTTAATCACCGGCAATTTGGAGAAATTGAAGAAAATGAACAAAATTGCGGAAATTCGAAAGGACGTATCGGCACAATACCAAGGAGCGCTTGTATTGGGCGACATCAAGGAGCGTGTGACGATTTTGAAAAATTGCGGTCAACAATCACTCGCGTATTTGACAGCGGCCACCCATGGATTTGATGAAGAAGCAGCTGAATTGAAGGAAATTATTACGGCAGATGGGAAAAAACTTCCCGTTGTAAATCCTAATGCCAAATTTCTGAAACCACCAGTTGCCGTTCAACAAGCTGAGAGTAACTGGCCTCTGCTGACCGTTTCACGAGGATTCTTTGAAGGTAAAAACATTTAAAAGACCGCGAAACGTACAATTTTGTAACACGAAACATTTTTCAGGTGCTATGTTATCACGTGGTGCGCAAAATGTTAATCAAGCTCTTGCTGCTGCTGAACCGATTGTTGACAGTGGTGAACCAGATGGATGGGGAGCTGATGCTGATATTAATCTTGGCGATGACGATGACGACGCTGGCGAAATGAAAGATGCACTCGAATCTCACGAAGGTGACGGACCTGGCTGGGATGTGGGCGACGAAGATTTGGAGCTGCCAGCTGAGTTAGTTTCGAAAATGTCAGTGAATGATGCTGCAGAAAGTGGTGGAGGTTACGAAGCTCCATCTCGTGGCTTACCACAGTCTCAAGTTTGGGCTAACAATACTAACTTGGTGGGAGATCATTTACGTGCTGGATCATTCGAAAGTGCATTCAGATTGTTGAACGATCAAGTTGGTGTCGTCGACTTTGCGCCATTTAAATCTTTGTTCATGGCGTTGTTTAATGCTTCGCGAACATCATTCTCAGCACTTCCGAATGTGTCGCCGCTGGCGGGTTATCCGCAACGTAATTGGAAGGAAACAAATCTGAAGAAGGCAAATCCCACCATTGGCATCAAGCTCAACGATTTAGTGCAACGCTTGCAAATTTGCTACCAGCTTACCACTGGCGGTAAATTTACAGAAGCGATACAAAAACTTCAATCCATTCTCATGTCAATTCCACTTTTGGTCGTCGAAAATCGTCAAGAAATAGCCGAAGCACAACAGTTACTAGCCATTTGCCGAGAATATATTGTTGGTCTTAAAATGGAGACGACTCGTAAAGGCTTACCGAATGACACAATCGAACAGAGGAAGCGCCATTGCGAGATGGCTGCGTACTTTTCCCATTGCAACATTCAGCCGGTTCATCAAATTTTAACGCTACGAACTGCATTGAATATGTTCTTCAAGCTCAAAAACTACAAGACAGCAGCATCATTTGCTCGACGACTTCTTGAAATGGGACCAAGACCAGAGGTAGCACAACAAGCCCGCAAAATTCTACAAGCTTGTGAAGTGAATCCAGTTGATGAACACACACTCCAATATGACGAACATAATCCTTTCAATTTGTGTGCCTACACCTATCGTCCGATTTACAGAGGAAAACCAGAAGAGAAATGTTCGCTGTGTGCAGCATCGTACAATCCGTCATTCAAAGGAGTCCAATGCAATGTTTGCGAAGTGTCAGAGATCGGAAAAGATGTAATTGGATTGAGGATTTCACCATTGCAATTCAGATAGAAGATGAATGTTCTAGTTATAAACTATAAATTGTTCACATGCTTAAGTGTATCTAAATAAACAAACTTCATTTCATTTTCCATGTTTTATCAGTGTTTCGATCGAAGGGTTTACTTGGAAGAATGCGTTTAATGCAACCTTATTTTCTGTCAAAGTATAGGGAATTTCATAATGAAATACATTGAGTCTTAAGAAAATGGTATGGATTCTACGCATCTCTTGGTGAAATACGCTTTGACAGAAGCCGATGTCGCACTAAATGCGTGGATTTTTGGAGGATAAAATTGTGTCTCAATATTTCATTACTTTCCGCCAATTTTCTTTCATTGGACAATCGCATCTGAGTCATTCCACACCAAATCACGCATAAATAAAAAATCGTTTCGTCACGATGAAACTTGTAATTTTTCAATCTTCCCACACAGTGACGCTACAGACGGATTTTTAACAAAATCGGGACATACTTCCTTCGAGATCATCAGTGTTCATCAGTATTCAGATCACCAATGGGTAGTTCCACGATGCAGTTGTATAAAATGTAACGTAGGAACGCTCATATCACTGTTTTCTAAATGAGATATAGCCTTACAATCTTCTAGAAAGTTTTTGGCTATATGCCATTTGGTGGGAAGAAATGTTAAGGGGATAAAAATCGCTGTGTGTACTTAATGAGATCCGAGTGTTCCCTACGTTACATTTCCCAATGGAACTACCCCAATATTGTCGTTCTATTTCGAGAAATGGAGGCTAAAACCGAATGTAACGAAGGCGGTGTCTTGCGTTTTCCATTTAAACAACCACCACAAACAACAGTCAGCAAAGCAATAGTTAACCGTGACCTGGCATATCAGCAGTGGAAGAGGGTGCGCACTGACGAGAATTTCTATCGGTTTAAGTTGTTGAGGAACAAGGCGACTTCGGTCATATCGATGGCAAAAAGGTCTTATTTCTCAAGGAAATTTAGATCGGTCGCCCCCTCTCAGAATTTGTGGGGGAGTCTACGGCGTTTGGGATTCTTGAAAGATTCTGACTGCGTGACCCCGCCTTTTACGGCAAATCAACTGAATGATCATTTCGTTAACAGAGCTGCCTACTCCGACTTTCCCAGAGTGATCAATCTCACGACGGTGCCGTTAACCGGATTATTGCCGCGCACTAATGTTGCGTTTTCGTTTGCCAATGTCGCCGAACCTGAAGTCGTAGCAGCGTTTGACCACGTAAAATCGAACTCCGTTGGACTGGACCTGATCCCTATCTCGTTTATTAAATTACTACTTCCTACTTACTACTTCCTACCTCTGAATTCGGTTTCTCATCATATGCAGCGAATCTCATCCACTCTTACCTGTCGGAACGTTCCCAACTGGTGGATTTACATGGGTTCCAGTCACGATTGCTTGCGATCAGCTGTGGTCTTCCTCAAGGATCAGTTTTGGGTCCTATCCTTTTTTCGATGTTTATTAATGACCTGCCTCGGAACCTGAATTACTGCAAGAGCCACTTATTTGCAGACGACTTCCAGCTTTATAAGTCGATAAATGAGAGGAGTGTGTTTGCAGACATGCACCTACTGAAGTTGGATTTGTCAGCAATATCGGAATGGGCGAAGTCTAACGGCCTGAAGTTGAATGGTGGGAAGACCAAAGCGATTGTTATGTCTGCAAGTGCATGGGCTAAGTACATTCCGGAAGGGGCTAAGTACATTCCGGAAGTGACCTTCGAGGGGGTAACAATCGAGTATGCATCTTCTGTGAAGGACTTGGGGTTAATTCTAGATCCCCGGTTAGACTAGGACTGCCACGTTAATACGGTTTCCGCTAAAATTTCTGCTGGCCTTCGGTCGATGTGGCAAGAATCTCGTTTTTTTCCCCGTGAAACGCGGAGGCTTCTTGTGAAGTCTCTCTTGTTGCCCCATTTTGGGTATTGCTGTCCTGTGTTGGGGGAGCTCTCATCCTCAGCGAAAAGTGTGCTGGCTAAATCATTCAACGCATGTGTTCGATTCGTTTATGGGATTGGGCGCTATGACTCTGTCTCTGATCATGTAAACCTGCTGCTTGGGCGTGATCTCTTCACATACTACGATTACCTTACTTCGTCGTTTCTGCACAAGATCATCGTCACGAAGGAACATCGCTATCTGTTCGAAAATTTAGAATTCGGACACTCATCTAGGACGTTGAATTTAAAATTGCCTCGCAATGATAGGGATATTACGAACCGCTCGTTTTTTGTGCGAGGAGTCGCGAAATATAACGCATTGCCTAGTCACATCAAGAGTGTCGTTTCGTTAACTGGCTTTAAGCGTGCATGCAGGGATCACTAGAGCCCTGTCATAATTACTCACCTTGTTCACCCTCACCTCACATGCTCATTTTCATTCCACATCACCGCTCACTCTCTATATCACAGGCAATACAACCATACAACTGCACTACTGAGTTCTTGTGATTCACGTCGGATCGATTTTGTTCCACTTCCCTGAGTTTTTTTTCTTTCTTCTCTTTTTCTTATTACTTTTAATTTTTCTACTTCATGTGCAATTATTTTTATATAATTTGCTACTAAATAATTACTTGTATGATCGCGGAATGTATGTAATCAAAAAGGCATTGCCTTACACATATATATGACAAATAAACCACTACTACTACTACCAGGCAAACCGACGACTGAAGCTGCTATCCGAAATACTTGGGCGTTTTTCTCGATAGGAGTTCAACACATCGCTACCATTTCATGAATACGAAAAATAAATTGAAATCGAGAAATAATTTAATTCAGAAATTGGCTGGCTCGACTTGGGGATGTTCACCGACGACACTTCGAATTACGACACAATCAATGGTCATGTCTGTGGCAGAGTATTGCTCGACCGTCTGGATGAATAGCAGCCATGTCTCCGCCGTCGATACACAGATAAACGTCGCTCTTAGAATCATATGCGGAGCTGTACGGCCAACAGAAACAGAGTGGCTACCAGTACTCAGCAATATAGCTCCGGCTCACATTTCCAGAGAGGAAGCAGCTCTTCGTGAATGCCACAAAATCATCAACGATACGGATCTACCGATATATGGTGGCATTCTGGCTGCACCCATCAACTCACGACTCAAGTCGCGAAAACCATTTTGGTGTTTCTTCCGGAAAATTGACGAAATGGGAAATTTGAAAAGCCGTTGGAAGGAATGGTGGTAAAATGCAGATGTTACCAACAAACAGCTGATAACTGGCCCAACAAAATTGGTTAACGGTACAAATCTACCGAGACGCCTATGGCTTAGACTCAATCGAATTCGTACGGGCCAGGGGAACTGTGCCTTTCTTCTCCACCGTTGGCACGTCATAGAATCGCCTCTGTGTCAATGTGGATCATATCGTCGAACATTGTGCTATTCACCGGTTCAGCGGCAACATCTCAGAAATCCATGCTGTGACCGAAAATGCTCGAAACTGGCTGGAAAATTTGGCAGTAGATTTGTGATTTTGATTTTGATTCGATTTTTGTTTTCGCTTGATTTCTAATCGTTACTAATTCTTATTTTGTATTTCCAAATAGTCATTGGAATAAATAAAACATAACCAAAGACCCGTACGTATCAGAATAGATGTGGCAAAGTGACTCGAACGTACTTAAATATACAAATAAGCAAACAATCCAACGCTTTCTGTTCTTTTATAACTGTAAGAATTTCAAAGATCCATAGAAATTATCCAAGGTAATGTCAAAGGCCCTACCGAAGTATGTCTCTAGAAAATCTAGAAAAGCTTATATCCAAGGACTAAGTCGTTTTTCCCTAAAACCCAGAAACACGTGTTATCTCAAATTTTATTGTCTACAACTTTGTCCTTGGAAGCAACTTTCTACCTCTCATAGTTCTGGAGATCTGGGTCAGCCTGCCCATTTATGGAAGTGGCCATATACCAGGGTTGGACCATATTTCCCCAAAACCGTGAAAAACGCGTTCGCTTATATTTAATTCTCCACAACTTCGCCTTTGGAACCAACTTTATAACTCTCACAGTTCTGGAGATCCGGGTCATCCTGCCCAATTATGGAAGTGGCCATAAACCAGTATTGGGCCATATTTCCCCAAAACCCTGAAACACGTGTTCGCTTATATTTAATTCTCTACAACTTCGCCTTTGAAACTTACTTTCTAACTCTCACCATTCTGGAGATCCGGTTCATCCTGCCAAATTATGGAAGTGGCCATATACCAGGATCGGGCCATATTTCCCCAAAACCCTGAAACACGTGTTCGCTTAAATTTAATTCTCTATGACTTCGCCTTTGGAACCAACTTTCTAACTCTCATAGTTCTGGAGATCCGGGAAGTGGCCATATACCAGGATTGAACCATATCTCCCCAAAACCCTGAGACACGTGTTCGCTAAAATTTGATTCTCTACAACTTTGCCTTTGAAAGTAAATCTCTGTATTGCGTATTTAAGCAAATACTGAAAAAAAACTATCTCTTATCATTTTGGGCAGAGAAATTTATTTTCGCCCATTCCATGGCTCCCAGTGCCCAGACCCCTGACCCGATTCCAACAAAAAAAATTCCCCAGTTTTTTGGTATCAAATGCGTTCATTTGACACCAAATTGAGCAATTTCCGTGCTTTACTTGCTGAGATATTTGCGAAAAAGTTTCACCGACTCTCGAAAAACCATGTTTTTGGTCACTTCCTCGACCATATCTCCGGAACCACTTGATCGATTTTGCTCATCTTCGAACTTGAATCATTGGACGCATGTAGCTTTCAGGGGAAAAAAGTTTAGGCAGATCGGTTGAGCCGTTTGGAAAAAAAGTGGAGACGGACAGACGGACGGACATTTTTTTTATTGCTGATTCGTCATATTTAGACGATAATAGATGCATCCCCCCCCCCTCCCACCTCGATCTACCCCATGTTACAATAAAATTGTTTGTGGTAAACGTATAGGACCTTTGTACTTCGTACGGGTCCAATAATTGTTCTTGACGACGAACACCTCTTTGACGCTGTCGTTAGAATTGGTAATAAAGTCAACGTCAGTATTGAGGCTTCCGATATATCATTGATCCGTCGTAATACTCTGGATGCAATCCGACTGGCTGCTGATGTCATCCGTAATATTGATGGGAGATGTTATTCGCAGGCCAGTGTCAATAATATTTCTTGGGAACTATTGGCAGGCAGTGCGAATAATATTTCTTTGGCACTAATGACAGGTGCCTGCCAATAATATTTCTTGGGCGCTATAGGCAGCCAAAATTTATGAGAAAAATAAAAATTGAAAAAAAATCCTTTATAATTCAAATAATTTAGGAATTAATGAAGAATAACAAGAAGAACAAATGAAGTGTTTCTTTGATGTTGGATCTTTCACGCAATTAAAATGGAACCGATGTAAACATGTATAACCTCTAAAAATTGAATTGATCTCCAAATAGACAAAAATGTTCGGCTCAATTTTCTCTCTACAACATAGCATTTTTTTTTTGTTAAAGGCCGACTTTAGGACCTACCTAGGCCCATAAGGAAATGCCTCTGACACATACTTCCATAGACAAAAATGTTTCCCTCAATCTGCTCTGCAATATGACAAAAACATGTTTTTTCGGTTAGGGACGACCTTAGGACCGATCAGAGGCCCACTTGAGCCCCAAGCACAGGCCCAAATTTGTTTATGAATATAATTCGGTACACGGTTACCTCTCAAATAGAAAAGAATCAACAAAATCGGTTAGGATTTGCCCGACTTATGTAAACAAACACGTTGGGCCTAGTTTCAGGGTCCTGCCTGAGTCTAAGGGCATCTTATCAAAATACCTTCTTCCATGAAATAGACCTTTCGATTAAAATTTTTTTTGAAAGTCGAAAGAGATTTACACTCGTGTTATATAAAAACAAATGTGGTGCCCTAGCAGTGACTCGTTTTTAGTGCCCTAGCTAAGCCAAAGTGCCAAAAGGATCGATTTAATTGAAATTTATAGGGTCTCTAATAACATCCAAATGAAAGCTCCCTTGGAACTGAATAACCAAAGCCTTTGGCTCAAATTTCAACACTCTTGGCGTTTTTTCTGAAGGTCTCACACTGTGATTCTTAAAAAAGTTGATGAGACCAATTTTACTTTGCAAAATTCCGAACCGTTCACCAATACAATTATGTGGACCAGCACCAAGAGGCAAGTATGCGTACGGAACAATTTTATCCTTATTTTCTGCCGAAAATCTTTCCGGATCAAATTTACCAGGATTTGGCCAATACTGCAGAAGAAAAGGAAAACGTTCATTCATTACTCATTCAAGGTTTTATAGGTTGTTAACCTTTGGATCTCGTTGAATGGCGAAAACTGGTATCATAACTGGCATGCCATAAGGAACAACAAAATCGCCGAAAGGCTGTAACGAATACCCTTTGTTCTCTGTACATTTTCGGTCTAAGAACGGTAGCGGTGGATACATTCGTAACATTTCTAGAAATAAAAATTTTGTTCGCTCTTCCTAGCACTGTTACGTATTTCAAATTACCTTGTACTATCATATTAAGGTAGACCATGCCATGCACATTTTCGAACGTAATTTCACCTTTACTTTCCCGTAGCGTTTCCTTAATCTCTTCACGAAGTCTCTTCTGCATCTCTGGCTTGAAAGCTAATTCGTACAAACCAAACGACATAGCATTAGAACTGGTTTCGTAACCAGCGGTGAAAAATACGGCAGCCTGAGCGACGATAGCGTCCCCTTGGAAAACTGAGCAACATTTTTCGTGAGTTTGAGTTGATAAGTTTGGGTCGAAAATTTATTACCCAAATCGGAAGCACTTAACTGTTTGAACTTGTCTTCGTTCTTCAAGTTGATTAGGGTGTCGATGAGGTCATTGCGTACAGCTTTGGATTTCTCTCTTTCGCCAATGATGTGATTGATGGAATCTCTTAAGAATTTACCAGAATCCTTCGAAAAAACCTGTAGAATGTTGTGGTTCAAAGGCTTTAAAGTATGCAAAAAGTTTCATCTCTAGCGTCGTCAACCTCCTTTTTTCACACAGAGTAGCACATTATTAACGAATTTTTAGACCCGTACGAAGAACTAAGTTCTTCGAAAAGGGGTCTATTGCGTTTATCACGACGTTTGTAACCAGTCGAATTTCTGTTGGTTTTCAAATCTTCCAATAACAAAATATACTTTATTAAGAGAATTTATTTTTGGAGAGACAAAATGTAACAAACAAATATAATGTCATCTGCTCAGACAGTCAGGCCGTCTTAAAGACACTATCTTCCAACGTTTTCACCTCCACATTAGTACTGGAAACGTGGAATACCCTGAGGAAACTCGCACGTGTAAACAAAGTAGAGCTATATTGGGTTCCGAGCCACTCTAATATTATAGGTAACGAAAGAGCAGACGAATTGGCCAAAAAAGGCGCAGCCTGAGCCGTCAATGGGGACACCCTGCTCTCATAAAAGGAAAAGAATAAACAGGATAAGAGATACTGCATTTGAGAAATACTGGTTAAACCTTCCACCGTGTCGCCAGGCAAAAAACTGCATCCGCATCAGCAAAAAGAATTCAAAGTTTCTAATCAACGCTAGCAGAACAAGACTGAAACTATATACAGGAGTGGAAACAGGTCTTTTTGATTTTAACAAATATGTTACGACCATCGGAGGACTCTCGGAGTCAAGCTGTCACTCAGAAACAGCTGAACACTACCTTTGTCACTGCCCAGCTTTTATTACAAACATAGAAAGGAACCGTACGTATCAGAATAGATGCGGCAAACAGAGTTGATGTTACGAAAAGACTGGAAGGTATTTAAGTAAATATTGCGTTAACGGTGTAAAAAAATTCTCCGAACGCACTAAATTGACCTCCAAATAGAGAAAAATGTTCTCCTCAATTTTGTCTACAACATAGCAAAAAACTATTTTTTGGGCAAGGGCCTACCTTAGCACTGACCTAGGGCCTTAAATATAGGCCTCGGATGCATACTTCCATAGACAAAAATGTTTCCCTCAATTTGCTATGCAACATAGCAAAAAACATTTTTTTTTGTTAGGGCCGACCTTAGGACCGACATGAGGCCCACTTGAGCCCTAAGCACAGGCAAAAATTCTTCTATAAATTCTTTCAAACAAAAAAAAGTTTTTGAAAATCGGAAGAGATTTACTCGAGTTATGTACAAAAAACACATAGAGCCCTAGCAGAGACTCGTTTTTAGTGCCCTAGCTAAGTCTAAGGACTCAAATTAAAAAAAGTTTCTTCCATAAATTGTCGGTCTTGCCTAAATCTTTCAAACAAAAAAAAAATATAAAAATCAGAAAAGATTTACTCGAGTTATGTGCAAAAGACCAAAAACCACTTAAACGGCCCTAGGCCGACAGTGCCCAGATTCAATACCATAAAATACCTTTCAGGAAAAAAAAAGTTTTTGAAAATCGGTCAAGATTTACTCAAGTTATCGTGTTGACGGACAGACAGACAGACAGACGGACATTGTTTTTTTCGCTGATTTGTCATCTGGAGGCAACAAAAGAAGTTTCCCCCTTACTCCCGGGTTCGAATTCGCAATGTAACAAACGTGGTAGTAAACGCATCAGACCTACGTACTTCGTACGGGTCTAAAAAGACGGCAGTACCTCGGTAACTACACAATCAGGTATAGCCTGATCAAAAATATGCAACATCAGAACATCAGCGATTTGGAATGGTCCCACGAAATATTCCCCGAAGATCTTACGCCTCAGCTGAAGGTACTTGGGACATTCAGAAATTAAAGTGTATGCCCGTTTCTTTCCCCAATCCACAAGAGCATTCGTTGGTTCCCGAAAGCCTCAACTTGTACATGTGCCGATTCAACCCGCAATGTGCAGTGATCGCTCCCACAACCCTCCCAATGCGACACGGCAGTTGATTAGCGCTTGCGCGCACAACCACTTGGGTATTGGCAGGTAAATTCCGCCCTTTCGTTCCCCCGCACACCAGAGTGCACAGGCGATATGAGCGATCACTTCCTTACTATCCGTGAAAACAAACACAGCAAAATCTTTTCGTAGCAACACGATGACTGGATGACACAATAGTACATCATTATGGAAAATAAGATCTCGTTGTCAAGGGGGCTCATGATCCTAATTTGCTAGCACAACGATAAGAATCGACGTTTCCAGTGTTAATTTTACAACATATTCGGACCCGTACGAAGTACAAATGTACTAAACGTTTGCTACAAGAAATTTTATTGTAACATGGAAAAGATCAAGCCGGGAGTGAGGGGAATGCACTAAATATCGTTTAGAGATGTAGAATCAACGAAAAAAAATGTCCGTCTGTCCTTCCCGTCATTTTTTTCTAAACGGCTGCTCCGATTGACCTGAGATTTCCCTAAAAGGTTACATATGTCCCATGATTCAAGTTCAAAGATAAGCAAAATCATTCAAGCGGTTTCGGATATATGGTCGAAAAAGTGAGCAAAACATGGTTTTTCGGGGGTCGGAAGCTTTTTCGCAAATATCTCAGCAAGTATAGCACGGAAATTGCTCATTTTGATATTAAATGAAAGCATTTGATGTCAAAAAACTAAAAAAAAAAAAAATTGTGGAAATCGTGTCAGTGGTCTGGGCACCGGGACCAATGGAATGGACGAAATTGAGTTTCTTGGCCATATACGAAAGCATATGGTTTTTCGTATATATTTGCTCAACAATGCAATATGGAGATTTACTCTAAAAGGAAAAGTTGCAGAGAATGAAATTTTAGTGATTACGTGTTTCAGGGTTTTAGGGAAAAATGTCCCATTCCTGGAATATGCCAATTTCTAGAATTGGGCGGGATGATCTATGGGAGTTGGAAAGTTGCTTCTAAGAGAATAACATTTTAGAGAACACGTGTTTCAGAAACTTAATGACCTCACCTCGGAATATATCGACTTCTAGAATTGCCGTCCTTCGGGAGGGTTTTCGACATTACCTTGGGTAATTTCTGTAGTTCGTTGGAATTCTGATAATTTTAAAAACTTTGCAACAATTTGCAATGGTCCATGGCTATTTTGACAAGTTAATTTTATCAGACGTAAAACGTAATTGTAAGAAATAAATTATTCTACGGCATACCTTCAAAACGTACCGTTTTTTTTATTTTGTTGTTTTTCTTGAAAAAAATTACAAAATTTTAGCCCCATTTGACAGCCGGAAACTAACCGCCGGAGGCCGAATGTACTACCTAATAGTATTTACTATGTTATGAGCGATCTTTACGCTGGAAATCGAAAACTGTACAATTTCTAGGGTTACAAAGAGTTACATTGTGATTTGAAATTCAATTTAAGTGTCCGCCATCGCTTATTTTTTCCGATTTCGGCGGCTGTACTAACTGAACTGTTCCTTTCATTTATTACTTTAATTAATTTTATAAAAAAATTGGTGCATTTTTTTCTGTCCTGATACGTACGGGTCTTTGTTTATGTTTTTCATACACTTAACACGATTTAAAATTCAACGACTCTGCTGGAAAGTTCATCATGATAACAAAATATTTCATCTGTTTAGCGCCTTCCATCTGCATTCGTAAGCATTGCCACTTGCAATTGAATGTCATCAACTTATTTCGTTTTTTATTTACGTTTTAATCGACTCATATTTTTGCACAATTTGTTTTTTTGTGAAATGTCATTGTAGGTCGTGATTGGCAAAAAATTAACTTCTGCATCAGCGTTTTGAAAATGAACAAGAATGAAGAAAACAAAAATATTTGAATCAATCGACCGAACAGTCGAATTTTTAATTAAATTTTTGCACCGGGAAGACACAACTTCATCACATTTATCACGAAATGTTTAGAAAGCTAGGGCCGCTTTAGAGGCTTTAGGTCTTTTGTACACAGCTCGAGTAAATCTCTCCCGATTTTCAAAATCTTTTTTAAAACAAAAGTCTAGGAATGCCCCACGTGTTATGGAAGAAAATTTTTTGATTAAAAGCCAGGGTCCTAAAACTGAGTCTCTACTAGGGCCCAACATGTTTTTTCTACAAAAATCGGGTAAATCTTATCCGATTTTAGTAAATCTGATTTTTTTTCCTGAAAGATAATCGAAAAATTGATTATGGAATTGAATTTGGGCAAAATCGATTTAGAGCTTTCGAAGTTACAGTCAAAAACGTGTTTTTTCAATGGTTGGTGAAACTTTTCGACTTATATCTCTGCGAAATTATTACGGAAATCGCACTTCAAGGTTCTGAATGAAAGATATGGGCATCATGCTCAACTCACGCTACGCGAGCCTGGAAGGTATTTGGTGGTTTTTCTTTAATATTGCAGATGGTCGATTCCCGAAGGCAGCCTGGTGCTAATAAAGTATTCCACAATGCTGGAAGTGGTTAAAGAACGCATTGATATACACTCGCTTCCGACTTGGCACCAGGCTGCGTACTTGTACTTACAAGGCAGCCTGGTGCCAAAAATTAGTTAAAGTGATTGAAACAACAGTAAGGAATTTTATGTGTCATATAAATTTCAATTTAGCACCAGGCTGCTGCGACTCTCTACATTCGTAGTAGAGTAACTTGAGCAGGCAGTCTGGTGACGTATAGCATTCGTTATACTGCCGTTACGATGACATTAACTGATTTTTGGCACCAGGCTGCGTTCTTTGTGGTTACTTAAACTTCTCAAGTAGACAGCCTGATGTCGAGTTGGAACCGAATGCATCACTCGTTCCCCACTCTAACATTGTCATAGAAACTTTTTTGGCAACAGGCTGCCCAACTTGAAATGCAGATATCTATTTGTTGCAATTTTTCTCCATGTTCCACATTGTGTGTAGTCGTATTTGTAGGCGCCGTTAACAAATTACGTAGCACCCTGGGAGCATATGTGGGGGGTTGGTCCATGCGAAAATTTCTCTGACAATAATAATACGACTGTCAAGGCTTACAAGGAAAGACTAGGAAGGGTTGATAGCTACAGAATTTTGGGGTGGGATTTACTGAGGTTGCGTGACACTAGTTGTTCCATTTCAATATTTGTTTCATGTTATGCATAAGAAAAGCCTAAAAGTTTAACTAATTCTCTGAGAGGAGGGCTACCACACAAGAATGGACACTACTCGATCACCCACATTAATTTTTATTTATTTATTTATTACCTTAAATTTGAAGAAAGGCACGATCTCCGGCAAGAAGAAGATACTGAAAAACTCAATCGCTCTGGACCACTTGAACTCGAATATCTTTTTACCAGCTTTTCGAAAGTCACTGTTTGGATTTTTTAAGCTATTCGCTTCAATGCCAAAAGCACAAGATGCAATTACATCCGTGGCAAATTCCGCTAAAATATCTTTAATTTCGACCGAAATCGTTTTCGCTTTGTCATCGATTTTACGCGATATCATTGTGTCATTCAATTCGTTTCCAATCTTTTTCATCAAATGAAACATTTGTTTCATTTTGCCGCTGGTGAAAAATGGTGTCAATCTCGCACGGAGTATTTTCCACGCTGGATTGGGAAGTAAAAATAAATTTGATCCGCCCAATAAATCTGAGTGCATGTCTGAAGCTGCATGTCGATTGCTGAACGATGGAAAATCTTTGACCAAAATTCTTTTTATCAATTCAGGATCTCTAATAAGCAACGTTGGCTTATAAAATATTTGAAATCCAACAAAAGATTTTCTCATGGATCTCGGATCATTGTACATGTTCGAAAATAACTCCGCTACACTTTTTCGAAATAATAAACATTCTAGTAGGTTACCGACAATCGGTTTGGCTGGTATGAATGTAATGTTTTTCCGTTTCCAATATGAGTTGATATACAAACTGGAGCAGTAAATCAAAATCGGCAGCCAGACGAAAATTAGCAACGGCAAATGTATCAAGAAATCACTAAAACTGAACATCTCGTCGAACTCGTTTAAAAAGAAATAAAAACTCAATAATATTCACTCTAGTCAGATAATTTCGATGATCAGGCAAAACAACAACTAAACGAACGTTTCAAATTGTTAAACAGTTAAAGCGATATAAATGAAAACATTATATTCGTGAATGACTCTTCAATAAACAAAATTCTTTGCAAAAACTAGATGAAAAGGTACCCGTACGTATACACCCAATTAAATTAAAATTGTAATTTGTCAAAAAATGTAGAATTTTTGGAAATTTTCCAAAAAGTGTCGCGGGGAGGTGCGGGAAATGTTAATTCTTAGATAACACATCGAATATTGTGAAGAATTTTAAAAAATTCCTTTTAATTGAAAAGAGTCTACACCCGTATACCCTAATAGATTCTAGTCTATATGATGTGCAAAAATATTACCGACTTTACGGCAAAAGTTTGGTAAATCGTCGTTTCCATTCGTAAAGGATGTAAGTAAAACCGTTAACTTTTGACAGCTGTCAGATTTGAATTTTGGTCTAAAGTTTTTAAAACGATTCCTCACACTGGCATAAATACAAAGAATTTTAAGGACTCGAATAATTATTGAAAAACTTGGTCTGACAGCTGTCAAAAGTTGTACTTACATTCTTTACGGATGGAAACGACGAAATGTGAGCTTTGCCAAATCTTCATTTTTTGAGAAGAATTTCGAACGTCTATGAAAATAGCATCACAGGAAATAGATTTAAATAAACTCACAACGGATGCAGTTTTTGTCACAAACTGCACAATGGAAGAAAAACCAAACTCAAAAAGCTATCAGTCTCATTCGGTGTGAATTCCGAAAGATTCTTCAATCGGGTGTAACTTTCAATCCACACCGGCTAGGTACTTGAGTTTCGCATCCCAGCTGAACGTGTGCGCCGCGCCGGTCAATTTTTCTCAATGCTTTGGATTGAAATTTTTGGAATACGCATATATTTATATTGCACGGCATTACCGTGACACTTTCTCTAAAAATAATTTATTTTTTTACGTATTGCTTGAGACAAATTGATTTTTTGTATCATTCTTTTGTATCTGTCTTTTGAAAGAAACTCGAGTGAATTGAAACGGTTCAGCGGCCTTTTTTTTATTCGAATGAGTTAACAACTTCCTGTATAAGAATTGAAGTCAGCTAGTCAACAGCTGATAAGTAGAGCAATGCGAAAAACACCCGACCGTATAATTTTTGGAGAAATTCTTATTTATTAATTATTATTGAAAGTTAAATCGGATCAGTTATGAGGGTGAGTCCCAGCCAATAAAACTGATTTTGTAGGCACTGTAAAACTTTTGTATGGAAATCTTAACATTGCCTTCAAATGACCAGTTAATTTAAGTGGTTTCGTTCGCGTAAACCGGTTAGATTAGATTAAACATTCAATACAGTTAGCTTGGTGTACTTTCACCAAGTGGCATCTTGTGCCATTTTGTCAGGAGGGTGTCAGTCTTTTGTTCTGAACAGTGCAAATGCTATTCAGAGTGAAGTTAGTTGCAGTTGCGACCGTAGCTAACTTCATTACAAACAAATCAGATGATCTCATTCACAAATTTACCGAAATCAGCTGACTTCATTGACAAATTTAAAAAATCATCTGATTTGTTTGTAATGAAGTTAGCTACGATCGCAACTGCAGCTAACTTCAATCTGAATATCATTTGCACGATTCATAACAAAGGACTGTCAGCCCCCTGCATTTTGTAGACGGAACAGAGGCGTGATAGTCTTTTGTTTTGATCTATGCAAGTAGTATTCAACGTGAAGTTAGCTGCAGTTGCAACCGAAATCAGCTGTTTTTTGAACTTTTCAATGAAGTCAGCTGATTTAGATAAATTTATGAATGAAATCAGCTGATTTTGTTGCAATGAAGCTAGTTTCGGTTGCAACTGCAGCTAACTTCACGTCGTATATTACTTGCAAATATCAAAACAAAAGACTGTCACGCCCCCTAGACGGAAGAAAAACCGATGGTAAACTTCGTCCTTCATAGATGGAGTTCGTACGGGATATACAGCATCACATTCAATATGATGGACAATGATGAACAAAGACCTTTCGAATCCGGAGACACAAGACGATGTCGTTAAAATCCGAAGGCGTCGAATTCCACCTCGTTGAGTCAAAATCCGGAAGATACAAAAGCCTGAGGCGTCATAATCCGGAGGCATCATGATCGTACGGGTTTTGTAGCGTTCATACTTTGAAGCCTCAGAATTTTGTATCCTCGAATGAACAATTATACTCCAGTGGCGGCAGTATTGTTGATAAAATAATGATTTGTATAAATAAACTTTCGCTGCTGTGATACATACAACTTCTCTCAGCTTTCGTCCGTATTTTTGCATTTATTCCGTATTTTGACGCCTCCGGATTTTTCGTACTGATTTTGACGCCTCTGGATTTTGTGCCTCCGGATTTGGAAGCGACACCCTGAACAAGTACACAGAAAACGTACAATATCATCCTATGGCTTCCGAAACTGTTAGTTGTAGAATTTGTAAAAGTTCTCAAAAGCTTGAAACTTGAAACTTTATGAGTTTCTCACGGACTGATGAAGATCTTCTCTAAGAAACGTCGCAATAAACACATTTTCGACACTGCCACACCAACCAATAGACCGGTGAGTTGTACGGGTCGAGAAATATTAAACCGTCGAAGTTAATGCAAAGAACAACTATTTTATCTATGCGATTTAAACGATTCGCTGGTAAATCCGATAATTTTACTGTCTTCTTTTATCTTCAATTTTTTAGACCCGTACGAAGAACGACGGATCAGCAAAAAAAAAGTCCCTCCGTCTGTTTGTCAACAGTCAACACGCGATCCTACACGATGTTTGTTGGTTTTTTGTGAATATTTCTTTAATAAAGAAGCTTTTTGTGCTGTTTTGCAGAGAAACAAGAGATGCGAACTTTTTTGTTCGTGGAAGTTAGTCTACGTCGGGTTCTAAGATCGGGTCTGGTGCAATTTTTTTGCATTTTTTTTATTTTTTTAAGGTCGTAGATGTTTTTTGCGGACGGGTTTTTCAATATTGCCCTTTGCAATATTGCAATTTCCAATCCAATTTAATGAGGACGTAATTGCACATACAGAGTTAGGCCAAAATTTACTTAGATACGGTCGAGCCTTTTTGTAACATCTATTCTGTTTGCCACATCTATTCTGATGCGTACGGGTCTCCTGCATATGTTTACTCTATACGTTGTGAAATTATAGCCACTTTAATATTTTTGTAGCTCATCGATAACATTGTTATCAATTTTTCTTTCTTTAATTTTTTGTTACTAAAGGCATAAAGAGTCTTTGAATTTTTAAAACTTTCTCCACTCACCTCGAAAAACCGTTTTTATTTAGACCCATACGAAGAACGAAGTTTACCACGACGTTTGTAGCAACCCCAATTTCGACCCGGGAGTAGGGGGAGCTTCAATCATGGTCCTTAGATCAGTTAATAAAAAAATGTCCGTCCGTCCGTCCGATTTTCATAATTTTTTTTTTTTGTTTGAAAGGTCTGGGCATGCCTGACATTTCATGGAAGAAACTTTGTTTAGTTTTGAGCTTTTGGACTCAGCCAGGGCCCCAAAACTGAGTCTCTACTAGGGCCCAACGTGTTTGTTCTACATAAATCGGGTTAATCTTATCCGATTTTCAAAATCTGTTTTTTTTTCTGAAAGATAATCAAGAAATTTATTACAAGATTGAGTTTGGGCTAAATCGGTCGAAAACTTTCGAAGTTACGGTCGAAAAAGTGGTGAAAAACGTGATTTTTTGAAGGTTGGTTGGAACTTCTTCACTTATATCTCTGCGAAATTAAAACGGAAATCGCTCTTCAAGGTTTTGAATGAAAGATGTGGACTTTAGAAAACTAGATAAATTAAATTAGTCAAAATCTTTGGAGTGGTTCGGGCTGTAGAGTCCTCAGTGTGGGCCCAACTCACAAGACACGATCAACTGAATTCTGAGAAAGTTTCTATTTATTTTGTGATGAGTGTAAACAAATTTAGACGAAAAATAAAAAAAAAATATAAAAAAGATTTTTGAAAAATAAATTACAAATCAAAATATTTTTTCTTAAAATGAGATCTTTCTATTCGGTGCGAGGGCCACGGGCTGTTACTTGATTGTTGAGAAATGTCAAATTTTGCACTCAGAGTGAAGTTGGTTGCAAGTTTACTTTTTCTTAAAAAAATCGTTTACATTTGCTGTGAAGTTCGTCGCAATCATTAAATTACATTCATGGAAACAAACGTAAACGAATTAATGAATGAAAATTGAACTTGCAACCAACTTCACTCTGAGCACAAAATTTGACACTTCTCAACATCCTCGTTACATACAATGACCTCTTTAGGGGTCTGTTATTACTCATCGTTTGACCGACCCCGGTCTCTTCCACTAACGAAACCCCTAATGTCGTCGTTCCTATATATAATTATCATAACAAAGTAAAGACAGTGATAACGATAAGCTCGTTATCATCGGCAATGACAACCATAAATTAACAAACATAACCAGAGACCTGTACGTCTCAGAATAGATGTGGCAAACAGAACAGATGTTGCAAACAAAATAGATGTTGCAAACAGAATAGATATGGCAAACAGAACAGATGTTGCAAAAAGACTCGAACGTATCTAAATATACAAATGAGCAAACAGTCGAATGTTCTGTGCTCTTCTATAAATATAAGAATTTCGAAGATCCATAGAAATTACCGAAGTACGTCTGAGACCATTGATTTTGATGGCCTAAATGTTCTCGCCTGCACCATATTGCAAAGAGGACCAACGTTGTATACACATATTCGGAGCTTCATTAGCCCATCACAGCACAGGTTTGTTTGCTAAAGTGTTTGATGAACTATCTCATAACCTTCTGCTGCAAGACCTCGAAAATTTCGGTGTGTGTGACATTTATCAGAAATGGTTTCGCTTATATCTTACTGATCGTCGTCAACTTGTTATTATTGGTGGTACTGGTGAATTAATCCCGACATCAGGAGTCCTACTAGGGTCAATACTCGGCCCGCTCCTGCTCTTGATTTTCATCAACAGTCTGCCGGAAATTTTCAAATCCTCGTTTAGTTCATTATTCGCTGATGACCACAAGCTTTCAAAGAAGATTCGAGACATAAGTGATTGCTGTGATCTACAGAATGATTTAGACCGTCTGTCCGACTGGTGTAAGTCTAGATTATTAAGGCTCAATCTTTCAAAATGTTACAACCGCACTACTACATACAAGGCCAATCAAAAAAATTACACATATAAAATTAATGGAGTAGAAACAACGAAAAAAAGCGAGACAAAACATCTTGGAGTAAATATTACCAAATGATGGGTTTTATATTAGAGATGAGCGGGTCGATCATTTTTCGAAACCCCACCCGGACCGAACCCGACCCGATAAAATTTTTCGAAACCCGAAACCTGAAACCCGATATGTTTCAAAACCCTACCCGGACCGAGCCCGCCAGGTAAAATTTTTCGAAACCCGAAACCCGAACTGTTTCAAAACCCGGCCCGGACCGAACCAGACACTCAAGTTTTTCGAAACTCACAACCCAAATTACTTCGAAACAAAAATTATTCCAAGGCCCGACGTCTGCATTCTTCACGGACCTTAGACTAAAACAAAATTCGTGTAATGTAAGATGATAAAATTTAGACGAGTTTTATCAAATTTAAAAAGTCAATAAAGGATCGGGACCCGAATAAAATGATACAACAACCCGACCCGGACCGAACCCGACCCGATAAAATTTTTCGAAACCCGAAACCCGAAGGGTTTTCAAACCCGGCCCGGATCGAACCCGACTCGATTAAAATTTTCGAAACCCGAAACCCATGAACTCGAAAAAAACAATTCGGGTTCGGGTTCGGGTCGGGTTCTTCGAAGTTTCGGGCAACCCGCTCATCTCTACTTTATATTTCGAACTACCAAACAATTCCAGAAACCAGAAAGTCTTATAAAACTGTATTATATGTATATGTATATGTCCGGAGTAGATTGGAATATTGTTGTTCAGTTTGGAATCCAACATATGCCAAGTACGAAAAATTCCAAATAAAATTTACAAGAATGCTGTATTATAAATTTAATTGGTTAAAACCAAACTACGAAACGAGACCGAAGCAACTAAATATGCAATCACTAGAATCTCGTCGTTTGGAATTAGAAGGATGAATAACATTCTATGTGGGCGAGTCGAAACATCTCTAAAATCCGTGATACGTTTTAACGAGCCGAAACGCTTCAGAGGAAATGCGCCGTTATTTTATTTGCCGACTGCACCTGCAAAATATGTTGAAAATGCTCCAGTTCGACTTTTAATGTCAAATTTTGTCTTTAATCTATTTAAAAAAAATTCTAAATTTTTAGTTTACAATCGAAATTTTTGACGTGTAAAATATGTAATTGGGCATGTGTTGCCTGTATATTTAATTCGAAATAAATAATAGTATATTATTAACCGAGGGATATAATCGCGCGATTACAGTCAAGATGAAGTGAATGTCCGAGGTACCCCGAGGAATATTTTTGATTTTATTTATTCAAATGACTTTAGGAAGTTGTACAATTGATTAACGACATACGACAATTTAACACTAGGTTGACTAAATTATTACGCATTGAAAATTAAAATCGTCAAACGTTGATATCTAGGCCGCTGATCCACTCTATGGCTTCGTCTGTGGTCAAATGAAGTTCTTCAAGGCCTCCGATGAAACGTCGCGTTGGGCACTGATTTATGACATTATCCATCGTCTGCTCTTCGTAGAAATCGCACAGTGGAGATTGGACGTAGTTCCACTTGTGCATCAGAAACGCACAGCATCCCTGCCCCGTACGAAATCTGTTAATCCGATGCCTTTAACTTTTTCGATTGGGTCACTTATAGTCCTTTTGTTGGCCACCGAAGCATTTTGCCACCAATCTCTCCATCTAGTTTTCAAATTTTGTATCTCAGAGCTTCGGCGATAGAAGCTCCAGAAAGGATTTCTAGACTGCAGTCGGAGGCTAGACGGGGCGGAATTCAGATCGTCGTGAATGGGAAGATCGGGCGCTGCTTCTATTTTCCTACATTCCCTTAGCGCAGATTCTTGCCTTCGGATGTGGTGTGGTGTTACGTTGCTGAGGATATGCGGCCATTCCACTTCCGTTGGATCAACCGTTCCGGTTACGATTCTCAGTGCGTTATTTATCTGACTATTTATTTTCTTTGTGTGGCAACTGTTCGTCCACACTGGAGCGCAGTTATCGGCCACAGATAGTATCATCGGCGGGGGGCAAAATCCCCCAGTGTATTATCGTCCAAGACGATAATATTGTCTACTGATACAATATTATCGTCCATGAGACAATAATATCGTCTACTGATACAATATATCGTCCATGAGACAATAATATCGTCTAGTGATACAATATATCGTCCATGAGACAATAATATCGTCTAGTGATACAATAATATCGTCCATGAGACAATAATATTGTCTACTGATACAATGATATCGTCCACTGATACAAGTAAAATACCGATAGAAACGTGGTACATGTCGATGGCACCTTTACCATTTATGGCATTTCGAAAAGGGGAATTCCATAGGATCGAACAAAACACCTTCTCATCACATTTCGTAGAAGGATGAATTCCCTAAGAACGAACAAAACGCCTCCTCGTTACATTTTGTAAAAGAATGAATTCCCTATGAACGAACTAAACGCCTTCTCATCACATTTCGTAGAAAGATGAATTCCCTAGGAACGAACAAAACGTCTCCTCGTTACATTTTGTAAAAGGATGAATTTCCTAGGAACTAACAAAATGCCTCCTCGTTACATTTTGTATTATATTATTGTCCATGATACAATAATATCGTCTAGTGATACAATAATATCGTCTATGAGACAATAATATCGTCCATGAGACAATAATATCGTCCATGAGACAATAATATCGTCCATGAGACAATAATATCGTCCATCATCTAGTGATACATAGAAGATATTGCAGTTGCGTGCGTACCTAGCCTAAGCTTAAACCGCACGGCCCCCATGGGCGTGGAATTGGGATACGCCCAATTAGCGCTAGTATGAAAACTCTACCGAATCGAGATCCTGCATGCAAGTGCATTCCTTCACAGCCGAGACCTATCATAATCTCTACTGCTTTGACGGAATGGCGCAGTCGCCGATTTTAAAACCACAGCCACCACGTTACAGCACCGTTAGGCACCTCAACCATGTTGGGGTCAAGCATCGATGTTGGTGACACTTGAGGGCCCCCCAACCCCGTGGTACTGATATTAGACCCTCGGGTAGGGCTCATAGCCACAAGTGACTACTACAGTTGGGAACTTGCATTCCCGGCACTGCTAGACCTGCTCGGGGCTGTGGGGTCGCCACT
>WJQU01002226.1:0-25000 GCA_029228625.1 Pseudolycoriella hygida | reverse complement strand
TCGAACTGACAACAAGCTTCGATTGTATCAGCCATGTTCTCCCACTCAATTGACGCATGCGTTTCAAATTCTTTTGACCAACTACTTTGACCATTGAACTCATTCCAATTCTCCCACTCAATTGAAGCTTGTGTATCGATTCATTTTCAGCCAAACATTGTTACCTTTTCACCGTACAATACCGTCACGCGACTCGATTTGATCATCGACAACCAATTCACCATCGAGATTGACGACCATTATACATCGAGATCGACGACCATTTCACCATTGACAATATCGAATAATTTCGACCATTTCTGCTTTTCACCGTTTCGATTTTCCACCATTTCGACCTTGTACCACTATTGTACCCATTCGATCATTTCGTGCCCTATTCGACGTGTTGTCCATCCGCTAACCATTGGCCCATTGGCCCATTGTCCATCCGCTAACCATTGGCCCATTGGCCCATTGTCCATCCGCTAACCATTGGCCCATTGTCCATCCGCTAACTATTGGCCCATTGTCCATCGTTAACCATCGGCCCATTGTCCATGCGCTAACCATTGCCCATTGTCCATCCGTTAACCATTCGCCCATTGTCCATCCGTTACCATTGGCTCATTCGCTTCGGCTGACCACTCAGCTCTTTGTGAAATTAAACTGTTCACCCAGTTATTGTTGTGATCGTCTTCACAGGCCTATATCAATCGTATGCACTCGGAGAATTAAACCAGTTTCAGTGTGGATGCTCATAACCTCTAAATACGTCTACTAGATCTTTATTGAAATCAACATTCTCTTTGCACTCTGCGTTCATACTATTTTCTAGAGCTATGTTATTATCAAGTGATAAATCCAACACTTCCCCTCAATTAATAATAACATAAACCTTTGACTTGACCAACTATTCACTTGACCATCGACTTTGCTTAATTAAATTAGTTTGGTTCGTTGCTGTTGCCACCAATGAAAATACATTTGTTACGACCTTTATCATCAGCAACCACCATTGGCATTAAGCAACCATCGACACAATACCTCTCTTCATCCACAAAACACATACTTCAATTCAATCCTACAGCGAGTGTTATTGACATCTCTTCCAGTGCAAACTGGCACTGCAGATAAATTGCCACAATTACAATCAATCATAGCGAGTGTTATTGTCACCCCTTCTAGTCACAGACTAGCGCTATGGATTAATTGCCACAGTTTCAATGTGTCTGGGCCCATAACCTATTGGAATTTAACGGAATGTAGCTGCATATAAAGGATTTCGTCTGGTGGTCAATATACCTATGCCTTAAGATAGACTCAGACAAAATTCATTGTGTATGGGTGACGTCACACATGTCGTTCTTCTGTGTACGGTTCGTTGTGGACACCAAACACCTCAAATTCATTTTTGGAAGGAACGTTACTACATGCTACAATTTGAAGAAAAATCCTATACAGAATTTTATCCTTCCCGGGATTGAACCCGGGTATTCTTGGTTGAAAGCGACTACGATACAACTACCATCATTTGTTTAAGTTCAGCACCCAACGGGTTAAACGAAAGTCGGCGTGTTCGTTGAAATGACCAGTAGATATGTGAACATCGAGAGCTGATATTGAGCGACAGAATCAAAGATTGTAGTATAGCGCTAGTTACTGAGAAACGTGAGTTATCGCCGTACTGAGAAAGGAAAGAAATTTTTACGCCAGAACTGTGGCTTATAAGAACTGAAAAGAACAACCGATGGCTGGTCAAACCTAAACCAAGGGTAGTAGTAAGTAGTAAAAGTACTCCGTTGAGAACGCCGTTTAGAATTTTAATTGGTTGAAAAAATCACGTGAAAAATTTCAACCAATGGAATTTCTAAACGACGCTATCTATAGAGACTTTTTTAAGTGCAAATCAAGCTTAAAACTTCAAGAAAAACGTGCGGCGTCGGCGGAGAGCATTTTTCCGGTTCTAGCCGGTAGATATTCTTTACACGTTCCGTCCAAAGCTATTCAGAAAACTTCTTGACAAGATTACCAGCCATTCAACTGCAAGTCTATTTTTAGAAAGAATATCCAACGATCAATTGAAACTCAATTCTCCTACATTAATATTTAATAACGAAAAGTAGTTATTTCGCACGTAATACACGCATAGAAATGTCTGTATAAACATGTCAATAAATATTCAATTCCGAACAAAAAATGACTTTATATCTTCGGGTATACAACTTTTTTTTTGCTTAGAATAATGATTTTTTTACCTGCAAATATTTATGAGAAGAACCGTTAGGCGACCGCGCTCACGCCGATTTCGATCGATATATAACGCCTTAATGATGTATGGGGTCGCCGAAAAGATGTCTTGGCTGATCTCTTGCCTTTTTCCGGATCAATTTATATAATGACTTTGGTTGTTGATGCTATGAACGTAATTTCGTAGAACAATTTTTAGTGGAGAGATGAGGATGATTAATCGAAATAAGTGGACCAACGACAAAGTGCTAATCGACCTTTGTCGCTTATTACAATGCTCACGAACCACAACCATTATAATGAACCGAGATGGTTATCAGTTAAACCACTTTTGATATTACACCATTAAATTTATGCTGAATCAATTGCCGTCAGTATGTTAAAACGTTTTGATCGAACCATTGCACACGATGAATCCGGTTCGCATACTAACAATTTCAAATCGATATCTTCTTTGTGTCGGATTCGGGGTGTACAAGTTCTCCAAGAAATTTAAAACTTATCAGCCCTCGATTTTAGGAGTTGTTATATTCGCACTGTTAAACTTCCTTTACGTTCTGTGTTTGCACGAACACTTCCATAAAAAGGATGAAATAAAGAACTTGAAAGATTTCTCGAAAACTTTGTACTACTGCCTTTATACGCATCTCTTTTTAGGGATAGCTAGTGTTTGTGTGATATTGTACGATAAGAAGACATATTTGGAATTTCCGAATGAAATCATAAGCGCCTTGTGGAGGAATGGAGAAATCAGATCGAAATTTGATAGGGCGGAGCTGTTTGTGTATTACAGAACATTCATTAATTTGATAGTTTTGATTGGAATATTGTCTTATGACTTACCAATTATTGATCTAAAATCGTTGACCGCAAGTAGAATCATGTTGGTGTTAGGTAAATCGAAAAATCCTACAATTTTCCGAAAACATATGATATAGAGCCGGGCCAATCATCGCACATGGTTGATATCGCCGGCTCAAAAATACTTTTAAAACGTGAGAGCTTATTGTGAAGTGTGAAAAAGGGGAAAACTATTATTTCCAGACGTTATTGAGCTCGCGATATCGTGTGACATCGGCTCTTGTCAAAGTATAGCGAATTTCATGATGAAATTCATATGCTGTCAAGTTGTTCATATTTTAAAAGGATGTAGTTTACGTATGTCGTCATGAAATTCGTTTGTTTTGACATTAAAGACGTGGATTTATAATTGGCAACATTGAGCTAAATTCCTTACACACATAAATCAGAATCGAACTTTTTTCCTAGGGTTCTCAAGAAAAATCTCAATAAATTCCTTGATTTATACTAACCGTAGGATCCACGCCTCTTGTTTGGCTTATGTTGAAGTATACGAAATTTCATTATAAAATGCAAAGTGACATTATCTTCGTTGCTTAATGAATATTTTATACTTTGACACAAGCCATCGCCACCGCGGCGTGAAGTGTGAATTCTACTATTGAGCAATAATCATAAAAGTCTCCATGAGCCAGATCCTATTTTCTAGAAAATATTTTCTCGATTTTTGCAAAAATTTTCTGATTTTCTCGAAAAAAAAATTTGGAGAAAAGCAGGAAAATTTCAAGAAATCGCAAATAGGCGCTTGTATGTTTTCATATGAAATTACCTATAGATATTTCTGCATTTTTATCCCAATCTCTAATTTTTTAAATTCTCCGGAAGTATAGATTCTGACGAATTATGACAAATTCAATTCCTTAATCGATTTTAGAGGACACGTATTTTTTCTTCTTTTTTTAATTTTCACAAATTTCGGGCTTCTGAAGATATAAGTAGAAGCCTACCGGTAGGGTCCAAAACAGTTTTTTTGATATAAGTCGGTGAAGAGGTGAGCGAAAATATTGGTTTTTGGCAGCACAGTGACAGTCAATTAAAATTTGGGTTTAAATTGTGGCTTCAGTGGGCTTTAATTGTGAGTGCTCGCTGGAAAAACCTCATTCAGGTCGTAAATACCGCAAATTCATTAAAAAAAATGACGGAAAAAATGCGACAGAAACTTCGTGAGACTTATCCTGACATCCGAAAATCGACGAACCAGCATTGCAAAACCTCATTTAGGTCGTCAGTACCACAAAATAATTGAGATAACTGACAGAAGTTGAAACGTGCTAGAGAAACTTCCTGAGATCTCAAAATCAAGGAACCAACATTGGAAGATCTCATTCAGTCCCTCTAATTCATTGAAAGAACTGACGGAAGTTGAAAAGTGCTAGAGAAACTTCCGAATTTTCTTTCTTTTTATGTCTTTTTTTTATAAAAAGTTTATTTATTACAATAGAATTAGAAGCTACATCACAAATACTACAAACTACAAACTAAAAATTAGTTTAAATCAGGAAACATATCACAGCATTGATCGTCAAAAAAGGTGTCGCGGATCATCCACGCATAAGGGGCCATTCATAGATGACGTCCAGTTATTTTGACAATTTCCCGACCCCCCTACTCCCTGGTCCAAATTCGTCCGGTTTTACTGTACCACTCCAAAATAATGACGTCTGATTTCATTACCCATCGCCCCCCCCCCCTAAAAATTGAAAGTTTGAGTTCACCAAAAAAAAATGTTTTTTTATTGTAGAATGAATACTTTTGCCATTTTTATGTACATTTTTCTTCTAACAGACTGTCAAAGAAGCTCCAGGAAAATTTTTGGCTAAGTCTGCGTTTCTCTCTCGACAAACAACCTCGGGCATGCTCCCAGTTATAAATTCTTGACAAAAATTTGACAAAACCATAAATTCTCAACCGGACGTCACGCTTCTCATAGCCCTATACCCTCTCGCCCCCCCCCCCCTAACGACCGGACGTCATTTATGAATGGCCCCTAATTTGTGTTTGTCACGTTCGGCATGGTCAGTAGCTGAACCGCTGCGCACGGCACTCCATTTCAAATAAGTCGGGGCGATCGCGTCCACTACTGTTGCGTACCAGATCAATGATTTGCCACGGCTCCATGGGTAACTCCTTATGCCGTCGGGGCGTTTACCATCTCGTCGAGTCAGCCCGGGTGGCTCTAATCCTGATCTGAAGGCCACAACCGCAGAGAATATTTTGTTAATCTCTTTATGTCTGAGATACTTTCCTTTTGACAATTTGCATGATAAGACATGATGACCGTTCCCACTAGCTCGCCGATATGGAATGGCCTCGTATACTTTGTTTCCAAGCCTTAACGCCACGGCAATTCTGGCAGTGTCATCGTCCAAAAGTAGACCCAATTGAGGGGACGGAACCGCTTGAGGCGACTTTCAAGAAGTTTTGGTAGTTGACGCAAGTAATCTGGCTCCACCACTCAGGCCACCGGTAGACAGCAGCTCACCGAAAATATGTTCAACTCTCACGAGATCTCATGCTAATTGATTCCTTTTTTGTTCTAACGTAGGTTGTATCCACTCGGGCGGTTTAGACTCGATTGAAGCTGTGAAATGGTCATCCAACACGCTCAGGTGGAAATTCGTTAGAATTCGATCTGATAGGTGCTGAGACAGGTAAACAGATGCGAAGTAGGCTGTATGCGCCAGATCCGTCAGCTTCCTAATGCCCAATCCGGCTGACGTCGATTGCAGCGATGCTTGGGTCCACGATCTTTTGCTCAGCTCTTTGTTGGTGATAGCTTCTCGTGTTGCCCGGTAAAAAACGTCAATTCTAGCAATTTTCCGAATATAATATCCATTCAAAGTTTGACCCATTTTGACGAAGTGTTCCCTAAAGAGGAGGGGTAGCGACGCTGTAAGGTATTCAAAGTAACTGTCTCACTTGGTACTGCAACTAATATTTTCGCTCACTTCTTCACCGACTTATGTAGAAAAAAATGTTTTGGACCTTTCTGGTAGGCCCGAAATTTGTGAAAATTAAAAAAAAAAAAGAAATCGATTTAGGAATCGAATTTGTCAAAATCAAAAATGGCGGCTCTAGGACCGATTATCAGTCAAAATATCCCCGGACGAAATATCCCCGGACAAAATGTCCCCAGACAAAATATCCCACAAAAAACGGACAAAATATCACCAGATGTAATGTTTACTCAAAAATGGTGAATATAGGTAGGTATTATTAATGCGATATTGTATTGTGTGCTCTACCCCCTCATCCCCGCGACTGCGGCGGGCTTTTGTAAGCCTTTCAGGTGGCCTTACGTTAATGGGGCGCTGCCCCGAACCCCGCTAGGGGCTCCGCCCCTTAGACCCCGCAAGGGGGGATATTATCCCCTTTACCCCTTTAAGTATTCTGCACATTGAATATTCTTAATTTTTGAATGTGGATATTTTGTCTGAGGGGATATTTTGTTCGGGGATATTTTGGCCTTTTTTTTAATGGAAATTGTGGTTATTATGTCCGGTTATTTTGTCTAGGGATATTTTGGTTTAGAACTAATCTTGCGATTTAATCCCCGCAAGAGGTAAGTTGGGGGGAGGGGGGGGGGAGCGAATTTCAAATGGGCCAGGCAGGGCAAAAATTTAACGATCACGTTTCGGGCGGGCATTTTTTTTAATTTTGTGCTAGGGTAGGGCGGGCACGAGCAATAAAAAATTGGTCTCTATCTCTATCCTTATCACAGGTTCACTGGTAAAGTTATTTTTCGCCGAGTGCCTTTGGGTTGTTTCGGTTGTTTCGGTCCAGAAGTTCGACATCGTGGAGGGGAAAATTATAATAAATACATTCCACTGATCCATAGACGCTTACTTTTCTTCTTTTGACCGTTTTTTCTAGCTCTATACTACCCTCATTGCGCTGTCGCTCACTGTATTTCTTATTTTACAATCCAGATGGTTTTATTCACAAGTATTTGTCAGAATTTAAATAAGAAACTTTCCGACCTTGAATTGGCTCACGAATTTCGTCAGCATGGACTCTACCTGGAGTATCTCAAAAGCAACGAAGAAACGGAACAACCAAGTACCAGTTTAACTGCTTGGGGCAGCTGTCAACCAGTTCTTTCAATCACCTCAATGTACGAAAGAATGAAACTTCAGGACAGTGTCTTCTTCCAAAAATGGTGGCAAATGAATCGCAATCGAAAGCACTCACCACGTAAAACTGACGTCATCCTAATGCTCGAAGCAATTAAATCTAACGATTTTTTGATGCAAAAATTGAAATCAATTTTCGCAGAGTATGACCATTTCATGAAAATGTACCGAAAATTGGAAACGTTGATTCAGAAGCAATTATTTTTGACGGTGTGTCTTCATACCGTGATCGTAGTGTTTGCTATACATTTGTTTCTGGAAGTTCTTTTGGACTGGGGTGATTTGATGAGTGAAACAAACATCCGAGTGATTAAAGTCAATTTCGCGATTCATTTGATTCAAATTTTCCATGATTTCGGTTGCATGGCTTTGGCTGCAATTATGTGCCGGAATGAGGTAAATTTCCTTCAAAACAAAATAGAGAGGAAAATTCTTTCTTTAATTTATGAACAGATAAGAATTACAAAAACTGTAACTACCAAATTGATGGCTATGCCATTCTGTGATAATGTACGCTGTGTGGTTAGCTACTTTTATTTCAAATTACAAAGCTTCAAGGAAAATGTTTATGCATTTAATCTGTTCAAAATGGATGGTTGCAGTTATTTCATGGTACGTTTCATTACAGAGTGTTATTAATCAGAAGAACATTCTACAAGTGCGCTGCAATTTAAACTTTCAAGTGTACGATCATCTACCACTGCTTTCTATTGAATTTTGTTCCGCATTTGTAAAAGAAAAGAATTCTTGAATCATGCAAATGGGCGCCGCATTTTAGCTTCTTGGCATGATGTAGTTAATTGGATAATAAGGAACGAAAGTAAGAAAATTTAATTTAATCTTTGTTGCTTCGGGAAACGGGGTAATGTTCTTGCATATACTTTACTCAAACCCTGCACCATCTCGCGTTACGCCTTTTTACACTTTTTATGTTGTAATCTCAAGCCGCTTTATATTACGTTCAAGTTGTAATAAAGGCTTCTTCAGACATTCCCTTCTTTTATAGAAATTAAAGAAACAAATTCTTTTGATTGAATGAGTTCTTTATGATATTCACTTAACACTTTTCTTCATCGGAAGTTCATGTTTTCTTTATTCTATTCGAACCCCATACGCGCCCGGGATTGTATTTGATCCAGGAGTTATCGTTCGAAGAAGGCGAGTCAACAACAAAGGAATCTTGTCTTTCCTTTGGAGTCAATTGGCAAAAAGTCTTAATATGTAATATATAACCAAAGGGAAGGTGAAGTTCGAAGATATGCAAAATATGTCTTGTCTTTTCGGAGATGTTCTGTCGGTGGTGTATAAGAGCGAAAATCACCACAATCCCAGTCCCATTCCACTTCAAAACCTGACACAGTCGTTCCACTGTGTGAAATTTTGGGCTGAAAAAGTTCATCATTTAAATGTCAACATTGACGCAAACTTCATGCTACACAATCGTTTTATGTACAGTATTGTAATGTCAAATTATATGGAAAAGAATTCACCACTTCTCAAGTTTTCAACAAGAACTTGAATACGGACGTGACAGTCTTTTGTTTTAATTTTTTAAAGTACAATCGATCCAAATGAAAAATTATACAAAACTTGCGATTTGTGGGTTCTGCGAGTTCTTTGAGATCTAAAACCCACACCCAGTTTTAGTGTTGTCGCTTTTGGCTTTTGCTAAATGTATATCGATAATGCAGTTTCATTGAGTTCGTTAATTGGCGCATTTTTTTTGTAAAATTCAAATGTTCTCTGACTTAAAATTTTTGCACATTTGTTTGATGACTCTGTTGCTAGCAAATTTCGGAATAGATCGATATTTGTTTCTTCGCATTATTTTTTATTTAATGTTGGATTTAGAAATTACTTCAACAATTTGAATTTTCTTGCAAATGTAGTTTTTTGTTTAATTTTGTAAATTTCCTAAAAGCTTAATTTTGCAGAAAGTTCGATTATTTCGGGGATTTGCATATCTTATAAAACTCCAATTTTCTTAGAGAGTCTAATTCTTTTGAAATTTTTAATTTTTTTGATAATTTGAAATTTTTCTAGAAATTTATATTTTCCTGTAATTTTGGGATTTCCTTGAAATATTTATTTTCACAAAAATTTATATTTGGAGAAAGAATTGGGATTTTTCAAAAATTTGAGTTTTCTTGATAATTTTGAATTTTCACAAAAACTTTAAATTTCTTGAAAATTCAATTTATTTTTGAAATAACCGTACGGGTCAACCGTATCTTGATTTTCATCATCTTTATCTACATTATCATCCATTGTTTTGATTGACGGCTTTGACAGTAGCAGTACTTCAGTATATTTTTTTAAATTTTAGATTTTCTAGTGAAGTATCTCACAAATTATTGTTTTACTTCAGTTAAAACAATTTCAATTGTTATTACGTTTTGATCATTTGTTGTGCTGTGTTTAATTGTGGAGTTTTGAATCTTTTTTTGATAAATAGATTGGTGTATCCATCAAAAAATCGCTAATTTCTATTGTGTGAAAAGTGTTTTAAAACTTCCAGCTTCTGCAAGCATTATTTCGCTTTCCTCTAGTGGATTTTCGAGAATTTTGTTTTCATTAGAAACGTTTATCTATTTAGAAAAAGTTGTAAAATTTTGTGAAGTTTCGAATTAACTTTTCTAATAAAAAAATGTAATTTAATTTGTGATCACCACGGGAATCTTCCGATTTGTGTTTTTGTTGACAAATGACATGACATGGCCAATTTGTTTACATACATTCGTCCAAAAGCGGCAACACCGAATTGGAATTTATTCATTGTGTTTTAAAACCCACAAAAATAATTCTCGAAAGACATAATTGTAAACTTTTGAGATTGGAAAGATTGTAATACTCAACGTGAAGTTAGCTGCAGTTGCGACCAAAGCTAACTTCATTGCTAAAAAATCAGCTGATTTTTTAACTTTTCAATGAAGTTAGGGATGTTGGCAAATTTATGAATGAAATCAGCTGATTTTTAGACCACTACCAGGGGCGTGACAGTCTTTTGTTTTGATATTTGCAAGTAATATTCGACGTGAAGTTAGCTGCAGTTGCGACCGAAGCTATGCAAAAAATCAGCTGATTTCATTCATAAATTTTTCAACATCAGCTGACCATTGAAATGTTCAAAAATCAGCTGATTTTTTCGCAACTGCAGCTAACTTCACATTGAGTATTACTTGCAAAGATCAAAACAAAAGACGGTGACGCTATAACCCGTACGAAGAACGAAGTTCTTCGAAGAGGGGTTTGTAACCAGTCGAATTTCGACCCAGGGAACACCGATCCTTAATCAACAATAAAAAAATGTCCGTCCGCCCATTCGTCAACATGATAACTCGAGTAAAACTCAACCGATTATCAAAAACTTTTCCCTGAAAGGTAATCGAAAAATCTTTTATGGGATTGAATCTGGGCACTGTCGGCCCAAGGGCCGCCGAGCTAGTGTCGTTTAAGTGGTTTTTGGTCTTTTGTACATAAAACTTTTTTGATTGAAAGGTCTGGGCATGGCCGACAATTTATGGAAGAAACATTTTTGATTTTGAGCCCTTGGACTTAGTTAGGGCACTAAAAAGAAGTCTCTGCTAGGGCCCTAAGTGTTTCTTGTACATAACACGAGTAAATCTGTTCCGATTTTCAAAAAAAATTTTTAATCGAAAAGTCTAGGAATGTCTTACATTTTATGAAAAAAAATTTTTTGATTAGAAGCTCTTAGACTCAGCCAGGGCCCAACGTGTTGTTTACATAAATTGGGTAAATCCTAACCGTTTTTGTTGATTCTTTTTCTATTTGAAAGGTAACCGAATACCGAATTATATTAAAAAAAACTGGGCTCGATGCTTGTGCTTAGGGCTCAAGTGGGCTTCAGGTCGGTCCTAAGATCAGCCCTAACCAAAAATTTTTTTCTATGTTTCAGAGCAAATTGAAGGAAACATTTTTGTCTATATAAGTATTTGTCCGAGGCCTTTTCTGAGGGACCTAGGACGGTCAGTACTAAGGACGGCCCTAGCCCAAAAAATTGTTTTTTGCGATGTTGTAGAAAAAATTGAGGTCGCAACTGCAACTAACTTCACGGGCAAAAATGCAGTTCAGACTATTTTTTCAAATCTGTCCGGTTGAGTGTGTAATCGATGCAGAACGTCTTACTGATGCATAATGAGTCAAAAAATGCGCACGGAACGGCATAATTTTCATTTTTTTGTCCCTTCCCTTACAATTTGTTACATGCATGTTCTTCCCGTGCACCAGTCCTATTCGTGGCCAAAGTCATCAGTCACGAAATTAAAACTGATGCCGTTTCGCGGGCTGTTTCCGATTCAGTATGCATCAGTAAAACGTTCTGCATCGATTACACACTCAACCGGACTTATTTAAAAAAAAAAAGCCTGAACTGCATTTTAGCCAACTTCACGTTGAGCATTGCTTGTAAAGAGCAAAACAAAAGACTGTGACGCCCCTGGGCCTGACAAACTTTTGTTTTTAACTTCACGAGTAATACTCAACGTGAAGTTAGCTGCACTTGCGACCAAAGATTATTAAAAAACTTACCAAAATCACTTGAATTCATTGAAATATTCAAAAATCAGCTAATTTTTTCGCGATGAAGTTATCTTCGGTCGTAACTGCAGCTACTAAATTCACATTGAGTATTGCTTAAAAATATTACGTCTGTGGTGAGTCATGTTGTGAGTTTAGTGAGAAATTCTGCTCCTACGACAATTATTTTCGCGATAAATACTTTTGCCCTAATGACAGACAAGAATCTTTCGTTGAATTTTTTTATCGAATCGTTTAATTTATTCATCCAAAAATTCTTTTCTCTCATTGGCTTGCGCAAATATTTATCGCGAAAATAATTGTCGCAGAAGTAGAATTTGTCAGTCAACTAACAATAACTGCTGCTAGCTTCAATGTGAATAGGGCTCATTCCAATATTATGTAACGTAACGTTATTCGCATCTTTTTTACTCTTACTGCATGGTCTTTTAAAATTGAGACAAAACATACCGTTCCTTACAGTACAAGAAATCTACTTTTTAAACTTTATGAATTTGCTTGGGTTTACCATTGTTTTCCATACAAACTGGTAACTTTTTGTAAAAGTGAACGAAAATACATTTGTGTACACTCAGTTTCTAAAGAATTTACATTATATACAGCTAGCTAGCTGCGAATTTGACAATTATATAAGGGAGTTTCATAGATCGATTTCGGATCACTTTAACTAAATCTTCCCGGGAACCATTGTCAAAATAAGAGAAAGAATAAAGAAATGAAACCTCGTTTCAAAATGAGAGAAAATAAATTCAAGATCCATCAAATATTTTCATTCATAAATTTGACACCAGTCTCCCTGACAAGTTAAAATACAACTGAGCCGATCTCTGAACCTCAATTGATTTTTTTCATAGTTGTATGGCCCATTTCTCATTTATTTATTTATTCAAATGACTTTAGGAAATATACAATTCGATCACGATCAGCATTACAATTGAGTCTGTTTGGAGAAAATCCCGTTCTATTCCAACTGTCAAAGTGACGTTTTTAAACGTCAAACAAAAAAATTTGTTTTCGAAATATCCAAAACCTATTTATTTTTCCTCAATTCTATAATCCTAATAGAATTCAGGAAAAATAAACAGGTTCCGAAAATTTCAAAACTTTTTTTCTGTTTGACGTTTGACCACAAGATCTTGACGAAACCTTGACCAGTTCGGAATCTGCTTGTTGTGTTTCTTGGTAATTCGAGACTTTTGACTTCGTCGACTGGATCCACAATTAGCTACTTGTTCGCGACGATTGCATTTGGCCACCACTCCCTCCACCTGGTTCGAAGGTCATTAAAATTTTCTCTCTCTGTCGATGTGGACATCTCTGTCGGTTCTATCACCGCCAAAATGGCTTCCTGGATTTTAGGCGTAACCTGGTTGGTGCTGATTCCACATCGCGATAAAGTGGAAGTTCAGCATCCGCTTCAACTTTTCTGCATTGTTCGAGAGCGACTTCCTGTCTGCGAATGTATGGCGGTGCTATTTCTCACTCAATTGTATATTTCTTTTGCTACGAAAAGCGAATGCTTCCCGGGTGATATAACCGAAAAGAGTCGAAAAAGGTTGAAATTGTTTATGAAACTCTAGAAACTCTCAGTAAGCGAAATAATCGTTTGAATGTCGTTTTTTAATATTTTTTTAAAATTCGAAGATTTTTAAAAAATGTCACTTTTTAAAAATTTTATTTTTAACTTAACATTTTTTTTAAATTAAAATTTTTTTTAAACTACAATTTTTTTTAAGATTTTTTAAATCATTTCTTTTCGAAAATAGTTTTTTTTTTTCAAAAATAAGCATTTTTATAAAAATCATGGGCGCCCATAACGCAAGTCCACATACGAACAAAAAATGAAGACAAATTTTTTTGTAGACTGCAGAACCATATATATACAGCTAAATTTTAAATTCCCCCTTGCGACGCAGCCACCGAAAAATATTTCTCCCAGATTCTACGGATCCGTTGAAATCGGTTCAATGGATCCGGAGATATGACTTTTAGAATGTGATCATTTCCCGTACAGGTTTATGGAATTTTTGGAATTAAAATGGAATTTCTGGAATTATTGGAATTTTAGTGGAATTTTTGGAATCTCGATCGAGTTTTTGGAGCTTCTGAACTCTGTGAAATTTTTGGAATTTCAATGGAATTTTTGAAATTTGTGTGGAATTTTTAGAATTTTTGGAATTTCTTGAATTTTTGGAATTTCTGTAGAATATTTGGAATTTTTGTGGAATTTTTTTATGGAATTGGAATTTTTGGTACAAATTTTTGACCCCTCGTCATTTCCTACACAAAGAGACCACTTTCATAGAATCCACGGTTAATGAAAACATCCTTCGTTGGTTAGTTAGTTACTGGTTTCCATTGGCACTAGCATGAAAAAAGACTTTTTTGGTTCGCGCTCGAAAGCGGCTCGATAATTTTTCTTGAAATTTTGCAGGAAGCTTCAGCCCTCTGCGCCCTCGGAGATTTTAAAAAAGGCGCCATAATATAAGCATATTTTGTGTCGTGTGTGTATGGTAGACATTTTGGCTGCTAGGAATTTCGCGCCAGCGCGAGGGGTTATCCACTGGTCAAAAATTTGTACTAAATATTCCAATTCCATAAAGTCCATAAAAATTCCAAGAAATTCCAAAAACTCCAAGAAATTCCTAAAATTCCATCGAAATTCCGAAAATTTCAAAAAAGTTCCGAAATTCAGAAGTTCCGAAACTTCCAGAAATTCACCAGAAATTAGATAAATTCAAGAAATTCCACTCAAACTCCAAAAATTCCACAGAAATTCCAAAAATTCCATCGAAATTCCGGACCTTGCAACATTCGAGCGCGCCTAAACCCTGAGTGTGGTGTAACCACTTTTTTAACCACTAAAAATTCCACTAAAATTACAGAAATTTCATTTTAATTCCAAAAATTCCATCAGCCTGTACCAATAAAAATGAAGTGGATAACCCCTCGCGCCAGTGTTATTCACAATATATTTCGTATAAGGAAAATGTTCTCTTGTAAATCGCACTGACGCGAACTTCCCCATTTCTGTATGAGACAAAAGGTTGGGCGTTCGAGAGAGAGGATTGGTGTCAAAGGGAAAGTTGTAGGGTTGTGTGTGTAGTGTATCAGGGTTACCGCCAAAATGACGGTAAATAGGCGGGGGCTCCAAAAAAAAACTTTTGATATGCTGTAGAGGAAAATGAGGGGATCATTTTCCCCCATGGAAGTACTAGCCGCCGTGCATCAGCTTGGCTGCGACGGTAGCGGCAGCTCGAATAAAATTCTATATGCAATTAGTCAAAAACAATTTTCCTACTTTCAAAAAAACTGATATCACATCAGAAACCCTTTTTAAAAGGGAAATATGACGCAAGCGCAAAACATTTATTACGCTGTGAGGGTCGGGCATTTGTGACGCATTTTTTAATCGAATGTGAAAATATTTAAAAAAAAATTTTTGCGTTCCGAAGCTGTAAGCGTCACCCAAATTAATATCAAATGTTTTGGAAGAAGGAACGAGGACTTGCGTCACATTTGTCTTTTAACAGGTGTTTTTGTTGTGATTCGATTTTTCGAAATGAAGAATTATCGAATATTCGAAATTTTTCATGATTCCTAATTTCAAAAAATGTTACAAAAATTCATTTTTTCTCACTGTAAAACTTTTTCAATAAATTTCTACGCAACGTTAGTTGTTGTAACGAAATTCAATCATCTCGTCGAAACTTTCGAAAACACAGCTTTAAATTTCGTATTTTTAGGTTGTTCTTCAATATGTGATTGTTGGTTGGATTTACGCTCTTTACCAATATTTCGATATCAAACTTTACAACCTGCAATCCACTGTGTAAGTTATTGAAAATTTGTTGTAACAATTTTGAAATTCTTACTTACATTCTAGAGATTTGATGAACGCGGACGACGAGTGAACGTAGCAAAGAACGAAAACAGACGCAAAATAAAAATCAAAATTCACAAAGTCAGTGTTTGAATGTACAATCTTCGTCGCTGAATGGACATCCGTCCGGATGAAAACATCGAAACCAACACTCTTTCTGCTTGAAGATGAATGGCTTCGCTTTTTGATTGGGTGGCTCTGATCTCCGTTCATTTTGACTGAGTGGGCGACGAATCTGAACTTTACCTTTTTGTACTTGAAATATTTGATGGTTGTTTCGTAGCAACGTCTGTAATCCGCCACACTCCGACTTTAATTCCTTAAGAAGTTCTGCAGGAATCAATGGCGCTAGGTCACTCAAAGCAGCGATACCACCGAAATTCCATTGATTGTTGACAAAGTCGTTGATGTAACGTTTTTTCAAGAGGAGATGATCGAATATCAGTTTTACTATCTTTTGTTGCACGTTTCTGTCGACTTTAGTGCAGTTCTGAACTTTTTCCACACTCTCACGAGGTGTAAAATTTATGTTCCATGAATCATCACATGCAACTGGTTTCGTTCTCTCTTCAATGAATCTCTCAACATCCTTACAACGTTTGTTGAACTCATCCTCCATCCACGTTCTCTCAATTCCAATAATTGCGCATCGCTTCGTACTCGGTATTTTCAGTCGATCAACTTTGGTGTCAAAACCACAAACGCTCGATATTTGGACCATGTACTCAAGAAAGTCCTGGTACTGACTGATCTGACAATTTTTCCGCTGGTATTTCGTTCCATCGAATTCAAAAGGGCAGCAAGGTAAGACAAAGAAATTCGTTTTGAAGGAGTTACGACATGCCATCACTGGTAGCCACGCTGAAAGTTCGTCGGAATGATTGCCTATGATCCAGTCAATGTCGGGAAAATTGGTTTTATTGGATGGAATGACTGTTTCGATCTGCCACAAAAAGAAAAATGTGGTCACTGAATTAGGAACGAAATCAAAGACTTACTTTGAGGATTGTTGTTTTGGGATACAAGTCCCAGATTCCTCGTTTCCTAATATCTACTCCATATCCTGGATGTCCTTCAGATGATAAAATGTAGACTAAAAGTCCGTTACCACAGCCTAAATCTACGAAGGATTGCAGTTTCGTTGTTTTGTTTTTGATGCGCTCCTGTCGCCAAATGAGCAGTAAATACGTTGCGATTGCTACATCCTCGTAGACAAATTTTGATGGATCGGTTGACTCTGGCCAAATCTATTAAAATTAGGATAGTGAGGAACTTTCTACAGTATAATAACCGGCACAAAATTTAAAAGTTGACACTGGGCTGGGATCGAAAATATTCATGAGAAATTATTCTGCACACAAAAAAAAACCTTTAGAAAATAAATTGGACGAGATATGGATCATCCCTCCCAGTGGTCATATCCCAGGATTGAACCATTTTTCCCTTAAGCCCTCAACAACTTTGCCTTCGACAGTAAATTTCCATATTGCATAGTTAAGCAAATATAGACAAAAAACCATCTGCTTTCGTATATGGCCAAAGACTCAATTCCATTTCATTGGTCCCAATATGCCGAGACTACTGATTCAATTTCCACAAAAAAATTCGTAGTTTTGTCAGATCAAATGCTTTTTTTGACACCAAAATGAACAATTTCCGTGCTATACTTTACTAGATTTATCAGTTTGGGACGACCTATTGTTGGTCTTGAAACGCAGATCCTGGGATCCTTTGTTCCTTTTCCCGTTCATCATATAAATCATTATTTGAGCCTTCCTGTCGCTTCCAAGAACCGGTCCAAAATGACAGGTCCAAATTTGATAGCCTCAGATGGTTTCACAGTAAAATTCCCAAGAATCCTGCGTCTCTTCACGGGTATGCCCGTTTCCTCTTCTAATCCGCAAGAACATCTTGGAGTCTCCGACAACCGCATCTTATTCAGGTGTCTGTTCAGACCACAGTACCCCTACCACCATTCTGATACGATCACGGTCCATTTTGATAAGGTCCTTGGCCCAATTTTCATCAGGTTTCGGGAAGAATCGCTTCGTATACGCGCCTCCTTCGTACCCTTCCCAGAGTGTCCAGGTACCCAAACCAAGGTAATCTGATTACTCAGCCCCATGTAGTTTAGATAATCCTTTCCTTCTTTCATCAGCTTGGAGGTCGAGGTGGGTGACATGAGCGCCCTAATCATCTCTTTACTGTCCGAACAGATAAAGATCTCTCCTCCCTGCGTCCCCACCGGCAGTGATTCTTGAGGTCCCATGAGAGCTGCGTATACCTCTTCCTGGAGGACACTGGAAGTTTTGCCCAAATGGAACCAACTACCATGTGCATTGTCTGGATCGTATATTCCAGCCCCTGCTCTTTCTACGGCCTTGGATCCATCGGTGAAAAACACTTTCGCATTTCTAGCCATTCTTGCCTGCTTGGAAATATCGCTTCAAAACGCCTAGCGCCATCCGGTCTCTTGGCATGTCAAAAATCGGATCCGAAATAACGTCTCTAATTCTGCCATGCCCTAAACGGAAGTACGGGGCCCGTAAGCCTGACTGCTCTATCCTACCCGCAGTGACGAAAGCTCTGGCATTAATTACTAAGTCCAATCGCTAACAGCGCCTCCAAGACCGCGGTGGCCGTGGTCTTCATAGCTCCAGTGACGCTTATGCATACTAGTCTTTGTATCTCACTCAGTCTCTTCCTTGCTTTCTCCATTCCATTCTTGGCCACCATACTACAGAACCGTGCGTGACTCATCATGGGACGGATCACAGCCTCGTATAGCCACAGAATGGCTTTAGATGACAGACCCCAGCTCCTCCCAAAAGAGTTTTTACAGATCCAAAACGCCGTCAAGGCCTTTTGTGCCTTGTCTTCGGTATGATCGATTTCATGCTATGCTTGCTGAGATATTTGCGAAAAAATTTCACCGACCCTGTTTTTGGTCACTTTTTCGACCATATCTCTGCAACCACTTGACCGATTTTGCTCATCTTAGAAGCGTAATCATAGGACATATGTACTTTTCAGGGAAAAAAAGTTTAGGGTTTTCGGTGCAGCAGTTCCCGTGTACCCCATGTTACAATAAAATTGTTTGTAGTAAACGTATAGGACCTTTGTACTTCGTACGGGTCCGAAAATATCCCAAAATTTACGAAATTAAAGAAGGAAATTTTTATGAACGAAAATAATGTTTGAGTCGTAGTAGACGGAGGATCCAGGTCATTAAGTGAGTTAGAGTGTTCTCACCACTGACATCGGTGTAATGTATCTGGCATGCAGCAGAAAACCGAGCTCATGCTAGTCACCAACTGCAAAAAACTGGGCGGATTGTTTTGAACATTGACGGGGAAGAAATCACATCCACTCGCCGATTAAAGTACCTTGGAGTTATGCTAAACGACCGCAGAAATTGTAATAGCCATGTGAACTACATGGCAATGAAAGCCACCGCAGCATTGGCGGCTTTGAACCTCGTAGCAGCAAAAGGGGCTCCTAGTAAGCGTTATCCTACCTGCTGTGCATGCCCACAGAACTTATAGGTTATCCCTTCTGATGCGATTCAAATAATCTAGCACCGTTTTCAACGGAAGGTTTAATTAATTTCGGGTTCACATTATATGAACCAAAGTATTTTGCTCGTGCCATTATAAAGGCGGGACAGTAGCAGAGGAGGCGTTCGGCGGATTCGATGTCTCCACACCTGTCACACAGTGGACTGCCATTTTGTGTAAGTGCTTATTAAGAGAGCAGTGTCCTGTTAGAATGTCTGTTAGCCTCTTGACGTCACGTTTGGAGAAGAGAGTAGTTTTTTGGAATAGTTTTTGTTTATTTTAATACAGTATTTGGCGTGGCTAGCGTAGTTCAATGATTCCCAGTAGTGAGAGGAGGTTTTCGCTTCCCATCGTGATACTAATCCAAACTGAGTAGAGGCTGACACTGCTATATTTGGTTCAGCACCAATGAAAGAGGAGGACGAGGCTGCCTTAGTTAGTTCGTCAGCTTTCATTACCTGCGATTCTTATATGACTTGGTACCCAGGCCAGAATAACTTGACGTAAGGTGGAGAGCAATTGGATTCGGTCTCTGCATTCTAGGACTAGTGATGAGGAAATTTTATAACTACCTCGGGCATTGATTAATGATTGGCTGTCTGAGCAAATATAGATCCCATGGTCCTCTGACAAATTATCCATAGAGGATAACAGCTCGTTAACGCAACTGAGGAGTCCAATAATTTTCGATTGGAAGACTGTAATAAATTTACGAAGGGGTAGACTTACGGCTACATTTAAGTCCAAAGAGCGAAATCCTGCTCCGGAGTTTCCGTTAGCAGAGGAACCATCCGTGAACCATCTCTGCCTATTAGAGTTTGGAATAACTGAATCGTTGGTCCAGTCACCCCGATTAGGAATAATAATTGAGAAAGATCTATTAAATCTGTATACAAGGATAATGGAGTTACTTAGTTTTAGTCGTTTTAGTCTCAAAGCAGAGGAGCGGGCTTCAGCTTCAATAAAGATATGCAGTGGTTCTATGCTGAGCAGGGCTTCTAGGGCTGCAGTTGGGGCTGATCTCATGGCACTGCTTATTCCAATGAGGGTTTGTGTTTGAAATTGTGAGAGCTTAAGACGAGATGCAGTGAGATTACATCTAGGCTACCAAATAATGGCTGCTTAACTTAGTCGGGCCTGATGATAGAGGTGTAATATCCCTTTTAACACTTTTGGGCTGAGGCCCCAAGTTAAACCAAAGGCTCTTCTGCAGTGCTAAAGCGCACCGGTAGCTTTCTGGATGACATTGTTGAAATGAAGATTAAAGTTATTTTTGGAATCTAGTGTAAGACCTTGGCTGAATCAGAGGCGGGATTTTCTTTCCGAAGAAGAGAGGGGGAATAAAGTTTGTGACAATTCGTTTTTTATAGAATAGGACTAATTTAGTTTTGTCTGGATTAGCCGATTGTTCGAGTGAGGTGCACCAGTTTTCTACTAATCTGAGGGCTTCGCAAATTGTGGAAGTGAATAGACCTACGATTAGGATCACAAAGTCATCTGCGAAACACTGTGCGTAATATCCAGAATTGTTTAGTAGCGATACAGGCGCTAGAAACGAAGAGAAATCGGAGAAGGCTTAACAGAGCCCAAAGGATGGCGAGCATAAGAGTCGCAAGCGCATACCGAACGATATCCCTAGAAGCGGAATGTGTCATAGCCGGGACGATGCCGATATGCATAACGCTGACGGAAAACAGCGAATGTCATAGAAAGAAGAGAAGGGAGGGTCAATCCATACACGTTTCATTTCTTCTATGTGGCGGCAGGCGTACCAATTTTTCATTTCTTTGGTAAACTGAATAGACCGTGTCTTGTCACCGAACCTCAAGTGGTGACATCTATGTTTTGTTCATAGCTGTAGTAACGTTTTAACATTGAACAACATTGAACTCCCTTTTCTCAAGTGGCGTCATCTATGCTTTCATAGCTGAATACGGACAAACATAAAACTAATGACACAATCTACACACAACAGCAGCAACAGTTGATAATGGATTTTTCCATAGATTGTGTCATTAGTTTTATGTTTGTCCGTATTCAGCACAGATGGCGCCACTTGAGAAAAAGGAGTAGTTCTATGTTAAGATGTTAATTCAGCTATGAAAAAACATAGATGACACCACTTGAGGTTCATGTCATGAACATGACACGGTCTCATGCGACTGAGACAGTCATAATGATCTGCCGACAGCTGCACTGATGATTGAAACGCACAACTTATTGAGTTGGTAGAAACTGTGCACTTATTCCCGAGATCTGTTCCCTTACCTTAACCATCTCCAGCCCATACTTTGCTTTCAACTGATTGTACAAGTCGTTGTATTCCTCAATGTTCACCAAAGATAATGACTCTACGTTCGAAACCATCCCTTGACTATCCGCTCCAAGTTCTTGGTCATGCCATTTCACCAATTTCGGAAGCAAACAGTGCTTGATCCAAGTGCATACTTTACTGTTTGATTCGTCGCCTATTACTTCGATGGAAATTAAATTATCGCTCGTTAACATTACTCTGTATGAGAATGGCGATACACCGTCCGCTGCATCAATTGTCGTAAAACTTGCAGATTTACTTGTAAAATCTTTAAAAAAATTAATTTTCGTCGAGCGAGTCCATCAATTAACACAGAATTTTCTCACCAATCAGAACCAATTCACTGACATTTTCGTAGAGATTTTTGTTTTTCGGCAGCATTTTTCTCACTATGATAATTCTGTTGTGGTTAAGTACAACGTCCTCGTTATCCGAAGCGCTCACTAAATCGTCCAGTAAAACAGCAGGACATTTGAAGGCATCGATTTGATTTCCTTTAAAGAATTCTATCACACGATCTCCGTTGTATTCGGTTTCATTTCTAAGGTAATTTCTCAGTTCCATGAAAGTTTCCAATGAAATTTCATTTGTCGACTTGAAGAACGATAAAGGAACAGTTCCTGCTAGTCGTTTGTTTACTGTGTGAGGTTTTTCCAAATAAAGTTTTGCTACTCGCCAAAAGTTCTGCGGTTTTTTCACAGGAGAATAACATATTCGATCTATTCGATTCATGGCAGTTTTGTGAAAAATATTCTGTCTGTTTTTATGTTTGTGTTGTTTTTATTGAATTGAAATGTGATGTGATGTTTATCGTTCTGTCAATGAAGCCGAGAGCACAAAATTGTGCTGACAGAGAGGTGACAGACCGAAATGTGTAATATGGAGCGTATGGAGAGCAGAGAAATGATAAGTTGGTACGCTTGTGCCAAGGTAGAACACACATTCATGTCAATGACAGTTGATTTGTATGGGAGAGAATGTGAGAGTTCTATCCTCTCCTATATAACTCAGCCATCATTAACATTTGTGTTCTATCTTGACTCAGGCGTACCAACTTATCATTTCTCTGATAGAGATAGGGTGATATAAGCAATAGATGAGTTTGGAACGATGTGTTTAATAATTTTATGTTCTCTCGCTCATCCCGAGAATTAGCCCTGCCTGGTTTGCACTTAAAAAAATATCACTCCGTTTTGAAACTACCCATGCGCATAGAGCAACATTCTCTATATGCGTATGTGTAGTTTCAAAACGGCGTGATATTTTTAAGTGCAAATCTAGCCTTATCGTTGCCAGCAAAAACTTTCCATTCATAGGTTGGCATTTCTCTTCTCTCGTTTTGGTACACTGAGAAAAATATCTACATCTATTCACGTAGGAATTGTGTTTATAACATACGCCGCCGACGTATTATATACGCGGTGAATGTATTATCAACCTTATTTAAGTATTGTGTATACCCTACGTAACGAACGTTTTATGAGCCCTCATAATACGTGCACGGTGGATAAAATACATCGGGGGCGTATATTATAAACACAATTCTTACGTCGCTTGTAGATATTTTCCTCAGTGTTTGACGTTGTCATATCTCTTTGATTTGTCTCATTTTGACAGTAGTCCCCGAGACAAATTTAGTTGAATTGGTCCGAAATCGCTCTCTGAAACTCCCTTTGAAACCCAAAAATCTGAAAATAAAATTACAAAGTCCGCGCGCAACTTCATTTCGACATGTGGGACTTTAACGGCGACACTAAAATCTAAAAAAATGTGCTAGTACATTTTTTGTCGTCGAAGCCAATAACGCTCTTTCATACTTGTATTTTGGTTAAGTTTTGGTGTTACAAATTTACTTACTTTAATGATTTCGAAGCTTGATGCTCTCAGAGTTCAAACTATTGTTCTGTATTGAAACCACACACGATGGTAAATTCATTCAATGCACTTGTTCTCCTTCATAGCTTCAACCTTGTTTGTATGCCCATAGGAAGAGAGAATCAGACCGCGAAGGCCAATTCATGCTGGCCGTGATAGTGATAATAGTCCATCGCATAGATCACTGAATAGGAGAGAGATCCGACATTTATCGCCGTAGGTAAAGAAATTTTTGTCGTAAAATGAGACACTCAGCGATTTTTTGATTTAAAGCCATCTCAGTGGTAGTGAGGACGACGAAAATGATAAAGCTGAAATGTATGACACCACGGCCTCACCAAATACAACAAACAGTTCGCTCGATGTCCCCGATGGCGTTAACTATACTTACAGTCAGACTGTGAGAAACAAAATACTTCTCCCTAACGGAGTTGTCAAGGTGAGCGAGAAGGAAACGAAAATGAGAGTAGTTAATGACAAAAATAAGGAGCCTAATTCCAATTTTGGAGTTTACACGGTTGCTATTTTGTTAATGGTAATTGTTGCCGTCGCTGTTTTTTATATTCCAAGCCTTCGTCGTGAAGTTTTGGCAGTGTCTAGGGAACCTATTCAATGTAGCTTTGATGAGACTGGAAAGATGTTCCCAAACCAAGATGAAATGCTATGGAAATCTTTGAAATCAGGTGTGGAAGGCGTGTTAAACAATATACCAACGAAACCGTCAATTTTTCTGTTCGCTTATGAAGATGCTAAAACTGTCCATAAAATTACTCAGAGCATAGTCCAACGAACCATTCAATGCATGGACTCGAAAGCGAATGCTGTAGAACTCAATCCTGGGGACTTGTCTTACAACGAAATGAAAGTAGATTATGGAGTGGTAATCGCGAAGTATAAGAATCAATTGAGCAAGAGTGGAATTATGTTGATCAACGACTTGAATAAGGTAACATTTTCTTTTGAAACGCAACGCCTTCACTTTCCTTTTCTTTCGCTAAAACAGGTGCCAAGTGATGTTGCCAGAGCCTTTCATGCTTTATGTGACGTGCATAATCCACTTGTTGACAGATCAATCATTTTTTTAACGATGCAGTTTGCACAATCAAACGTAAACGCCAATCCGTTGACTATAGTTGAACATTATTTACGGTCCAATTGGAGTGAGCTTAATAGTTCTATTTTGGATCCGTTGATTACACGTGTTACTGATGAAGTTTTTGTGCTGAAGAATGAATAGTTGCAGTCCAGAGAAGATGCAAAGTTCTCCTTAAGTTGTATTTATTTGTGAAAATTGAAGGAATAAAAATAAAACTCTGTTTTTTATGAGAAATTTAAATGGGAGATGCTGTGCATTCATTACTGGGAATAATCACGACACTAACAGACAATGACACAAGTCTTAATTGGTACAAATTTTTTGTCCAGGGAGTTGCGGAGGTAGTTAACACTTTTAAAGGTGATCACAGTCAATGTCAAGTAGTTTTTAGACCCGTACGAAAAACGAAGTCCTTCGAAAAGGGGTCTATTGCGTTAACCACGACGTTTGTAACCAGTCGATTTTCAACCCGGCAGTAGGGGGAGCATCGATCATGGT